>JAQZBX010012454.1:0-41137 GCA_029593785.1 Cabassous unicinctus
AGTAGGTCCTGGGGATAGAACCCGGGTCCTTCATATGGTAAGTGGGAGCTCAATTGCTTGAGCCACAGCCACTTCCCAATATTCTTAAATATTAATCAAAACCAAATGGGGGGGGGGATGTGGCTCAAATGGTTGGGCGTCCATCTCCTGTATGGAGGGACCTGGGTTCGATCCCTGGGACCTCCCGGTAAAATAAAATAAAAAAAACAACCAAATGGTCCTTGTATCTTGGTCATTTCACTAGGTAGATTCTTCATTATTTTGTTCACTGAGCTCTATTTTTCTGCCACTTAATTTTTCATACTATCAATAAGCATGAGTATTACATTTTAAAGGTCAATTATATATTCTACCTTATTAATAGCTACTCATTATATTATTTGAAAAGTTGATTTTTTATACAGCCAGATGAGCATATTGAGAGTGAGATCTCATTTTCATGTGTTGGGACCATTTTTACATCCTCCAACTCCATCAAGAGAGACTCCGATTTCTTTACTGTGGCCATAGCCATGGAGATCCATTTATTAATGTGTTACCATCCATACTAGTAGGATTGGAACCTACATTGTTTCATGCTTTCATTCACTCTACATGCTAACCAATTCATTACATTTTTGTTCTGGTTCCTTGGGATAAAACTCTTCCCTCAGCGGAAATGATAAGTTTCCTTGTTGGTTATTCCATTTGCCAGAGGAGTATGTAGTCTTGTGCAATGCTGAGGATCACCATCAACACTTTTGCCTTTAATCTAAAAATCCCAGCTTCCCTTGACCTTCTGGATGGCAGTAATAGTAGTACCTACTTCAGTGCCTATCAGAAGTGTTTTAAATAGACAACGTGGGGAAGAAGGGAATGGGTGAGTTTTACTTCTGACTGGGCTTTCGTTTGATTTTATAGCCTTACTCTCTTACAACACATAACCCTTGAAATGCAGTAGAAAATTTCCTCAGTCTAGTGTCTGATTGTATTCCGAAACTAGTAACTCAACATATTGATGTCCCTTCAATTAGTTTGCCCCTTGTAGCAGCAGATTGCTTTTTACAAAAATGGCCACAGCTATATTTGTAGTTCCACATGCCATTCCGGGATCTTGTCACTCCCCCATCAAAAAGTAAAGTCTCTTTCAACCCTGGGCAGGCCTTTGTGACTTCCTTGATATATAAAGTGGTAGAAGTGACACTGAGTAATGGAGGTTAGGTCATAAACTGTGACACCTACCTTGGGAACTCTGAGCTGATATGTTAGAAGTCTAAGAAGTCCAGGTACCCTGAAGCTGCTTACTGAAAAGCCGTGTGGAGGTACCACTTGGAGACAGAGATGTCCAAGGTTCCCAGCTGTTTCAGGCCCAGTTTTGCATCTTCCCACCCAGGTGATAGACCTGTGAGTAAGCAAATCTTCAGAGGAGTCCAGCACCCAGCCTTGGTGCTTCCGCAGCTGACACCAATTTGGTGCAAGGATGAGCTGATACCTCAAAACCCTGTCCAAATTACAGATTTCTGAGCAAAATAAATGCTGCTATTTTAAGGCATTAGGTTTTAGAAGGGTTTGTTATGAAGGAATATATAGACAGAGCATTCTTCATCACTAGGATTTAGACATAGGTCTCTGATTTGATGCCTTTTCTGTAAAAAATTGAAATTGGAGATTGTAGATGTGTTCTTGGATGGCAATGGAATGGTGAGTCAGAGGGTTTTAAGCTCTTTGTGTTGAGGCTACTGTGAAAATAATATGGGAGATACTTTTCAGGGCCCTTAGGAGGCTGGAGAAAGAGTGAGGAATTAAAGTAGACTAGAAGGAAGAGAAGCATGTGACAGGCTATGTCTGGGCCCTCAGTACCAGAAGACAAGGAATTGCCATTCCTTTCCTGTGTTTTCTGTATCACGGTCTCGAGTCCCCAACAAGGTATACACTACCCTGCAGAAGAACACAGAGTTCTTACTTTTCCTAGAGTACGATTCTTCCCACCAAGAAAGAGGGCCCTTCTCTCCTTTTCTCTGCCATCTCCTGCATTTCTAGAGTATCCCAGTGATCAGGAGAAAGGTGGGCGACTGTCCATGGTGCTGGCCTAGAATTACTGTGCGTTTTAAATGCCTCCTCTTCCTACAGAAACTCACCTCTACAGCCTTCGTGATTTACAATGACAAAGGCATCCTAGATCCTTAGACAACCTAGGGTTTGTCATCAGGCTTCATCTATTTGTTATAGGATGTGCTATAATGAACTTTACTTGAGTACTATCGAGATGCTTGTGTGTGTGTGTGTGTGTGTGTTTGTATTCTTTTCAACAGAACAAAGACTAAGCAAGCCTTCTCACAGAGTTCTGAGATATTTTACTCATTGACAATGTAACAGAGTCCTTCCTCAACCTCAAGTATGCTAATCAGAATTTTCTTCTGCATGTTTCATTGACTATCTTTGTTCACTGTTACTAGATATGAGCATAAGCATTCCATGTGCCACTGTCCTGGAAAGCGGAAGCTGGCAACCCTTGGATGAGGGAGCAGAATCAGGATCTGGGACATATGGTTGGAGGGTAGTTGGTCCACCTTCCCTTTCTCCCCCGCCCCACCTCTTTCTTTTTCCCATGTCCTCTCTCTCCAGGCCTCTTCTATTTCAGCTGAAGACCATGTCCTGGGATGGAAGTGGAAATGGAGAGAGAATAGGAATGACAGGATTCTACCTTCCATCTGCCTCACAGACTCCTGGGTGGTGGCTGTGATAAGATGGTGAGGAGGAGGACTGTACCTGGAGCCAACACCGTTGATGCTTCGTTACTATGTAACCTCAAACCCAGACATGGAGGTACTTTTCCCCTTAAATTTAGAAATATAACTAAACCCAGGAGAGGCTCACCTGGAGGTGTGTGTGCCTGAACTGTGGCAGGAGGCAGAGCTGAGAGAGAAGAGGCGGAAAGGGGAAGAACAGGTGTAGTAATGGCAGCCATCTGCTGAGCACGGGCTAAACCAGGCACTGTGCTAAGACCTGACATGCCCATTTAATTCTCACAACTCTGTGAGGCAGGTGTCATTATCTTCATTTTACAGAGTGGAGAATGAGGCTCTGATAGGTACAGGAAATTTCTAAAAATATCACAGCCAGAAAATGGCAGAATCTGGATTCAAATCTAGGTTTTTCAGACTCCAAGAGCTCAGTGAGCAAGACAGAGATAAGGGTTTTTATGGCTTTTCAAAACAAGGAGGAGGATCCGAGGAGCCTACTGTGAGCCAGCTCCCGAAGCCAAGGAATCAAAGAACCAGGGCAAGCAAAACAAAGTGGTTGGGGGACAAGTAAGAGGGTGGTCTGGGTGAGCATTGGAGAGATAGGCCCATGACCTTCCTCCCTTTGGAAGCACCCATGGGTCGGCCAGATGCATTTAAGGGGCTGGGGGCAGAGCAAACTCCTGAAGCCTATTCTTATGTGAGGACCAGAAAGTCTTGACCTTGGGTCTACCCATGCTTGTGTTCTTCCATTTCCATAGTAGTTAATAGAATTGGTAAATGGTGTAGACCAGCATTTACAAAATGTGTTCCACAGAGCATTACCTCTGCGGGATTTTAATAAGTATGATTTGGTAAAAGGGCTCAATTAAATTCACTTGGATTGAATTTAACACATTTGTTGAAGGCCCACAACAAGGCTTTGAGCTATAAATTTGGTCATGAACAAAGTTGACAAATCCCTGTCCTCATGGAGCTTGTAGAGTATTGATTAAATTTGAGAAATGTTACACTAAAGCGATGTGTTTCTTTACTGGAAACATTTCAGGGTTTTATGTTAACATGCATTGTGACTTTCTAAGAGGCGGGTAGAACATGCAGTATTCCCCCAAATATCTGGCAATAGAGTTCTATTTTACTTGTCATAAAGTCTCTTCTTGTGGCACCAAGACTGGTATTCTGCAGACACACGTGGGGGGTAAAACCAGGGCAGACAGAGAAAGAATGATGAGCATCATTTCCAGCTTTCTCTGTTTTACCACAATATTGATAGTGTGACACTACGACATGATGGATAACACTGATAGCCGGGGTGATGCACGTGTGGGAGATAACAGCCCCAATCACGGCTGCTAAGTGATGGCCTCCTTTCAACATTGAATGCAAATGAAAAGTCAAAGCAATCTGGAAATTGCCGTAGACAAGCCCAGGGAGGAGATGTGATTCTTTAAGTAGGATTAAGAGACTCACTGGACCAATGATGTAGCAGGAGAGAAAGGAGTAGAAAGTGGAGACTGAGGAGCAAGGAGTACTTTCCGCTTAGGCCGTAAGAGAGAGGAAGGCAGGATTTCTTGTCAAAGTCTTGCAGGAGGACCTTGGTGGCAGCTGCACGGGCAGGAGGTACAGCATGTCCAGTCTTGCGGCTATAAACAGAAGTGCTCTCTTGAGCCAACCTTGGGCCTTTGTATGCCAGCAATCAGAGTTTATCACTCAGGCATACAAGCCGGAGGAAAAGAGCTGACAAAAGGCTAGCAGTTGTTGTTTACCTCACCCCCTCCTCCAGGAAGACATTTTGATCTTGCTTATTCTCTGGGTTTTTCCTCTCTCTGTGTCTTTCTGATCTTTCTCACTCTCACTCATTGTTCCCTGCGCAGGCATTACATAACAGTGCGTACTTCAGGGAACACCTATACAAGAGGGCATGACAGTTAGACAATGGGCAGGCAGAGGCTGCCCTGAGAAAATGGAGTCATTCATGAGCCTTGTGAGAGGCAGCTCTGTTCCAAACTTGGCTTCCTGGTAAATGAAGTGCGCAGTAGACAAAGAGGGAAACTTTACACTTTAGCAATTTTCCCACAGTGGCAGGCTCACAGAAAAACAAGGCACTATTTGGCTTAGAGGAGAAAAGGCAACCATATCCATAGACTCTGCTTTCTCTCCAGATCGCTGCCATGTGCCAAAACCGCAGAATAGTCTCCCAGGGAGCAACGGGTCTGAAGCACAGAAGCTGGAGGATATGTATGGCTCTGCCTTCTGTTTTTGTCTGTGTCCATCACTGCTCACAGGATTTTTGCTTCTGAATCAGCTCATATTTTACCTTTGTGCTAGCACATGACTTTGAGGGGAGAGAATGTTGTCAGTCGAGAGGATTACTCTGAAAGAGAAATAACGACGTCCTCTCTAAGTGTAGGACGCTAAACAGAATCAGGAAGCATCTTCCTCAACAAAACGGGCCAGTTCACCCATTCTGAGGTGCTCTTCAGCGCAAGGATCGGGCGGGCATTGATCAAGGGTGGATCATGTCCAGAGAACACTTAGCTTCTGGGGCCCAGTGGCTCTTTACTTGGGACTCTTGTAGCCCAACAGTAGGTATGTTTCTGCCTTGACTTATAAACCACAGAATGCTAAAAATTTAACCAAATGTCCCATAGTGGGTGTTTTGTATAAGACTAAATATTTCATGACAAGAACATAACAAAATTATTGAAAAATAGTCCTTCTATTAAAAAAAAAACTTAAACCACAGCAATGACCTGCTTATCTTGATAGAACACCTTGGTCCAACTTAGCTATTTAAACAGTCTTTAGAGTCCATTGTAGAACTATTTGGCCCAAGGCAATAGGAATTCTACCCTAATCTTCAGGTGCACAGTGGGTCCAGCTATGGGATAAGTTACAATATTACAAGGTTTAAAGATCCCCCTTTATCTGCCCTTGAATCTTGCCTCCCAATCTAGTGCCAGAGGGATTTCCAGGATAAAGAGGAGAAGAGAGTCAGGCAGTATGAAATACTTTCTGAATAATAAAAGGCAACTGATGAGATACAGTCTGGGAATACGTGTACATATAAAACGGACCTGGCCATGCCCGCTCAGCCTCATCCAGGGTGGTTTTATCCTGTTGGATACAAAGCATGCAACATGAGCAGGTTCCAGCTGATGGAGAATGCCAGAGAGTAGTTAAACCCTTTGGAATCCGACAGGTGGGCCTGGATCCTAATGTCACAATTTAGTAGCTGTGTGACCTTGAGCAAGTAACTTTACCTCACTGGGTTTTGTTTCCTCTTCTGTAACATAATCATATTGGCCACTATTTATAGGAAGGTGGGTAAGGGCAGACCAGGTGTCTCTCCTGGGAGAGTTGCCAGAAGCCAGCTGCAAGGAGCCACCTCCTTCCCCAGACCCTGTTTACAGCACTGAGCACCCTCTTGGGATAGATAGATGGCAATTCTTTGAATCCTCATTGACCTGGGAGAACTTCACAAGAGACCAACATTGTTTTATGCACGGGGATCCCGTGCCTGGGAACCGCTGCACAAAGTAACTATTGCTGTTCAAACCTACAGTGACTTTAAAAATTCTTTAAAGAGAAACCTTTAAAATGTTTGTATTTATGCTCCAGGTGTGCAAATGCAACTTCCACCAAATCTGTGCACCTCCCCTAACTGCCTCCACTTCAGAGTTTCAGAGAAGATCATAAGCTACAGCTTCCAGATGATCAGAGAGTAGGTGCTAGCCAACCTTTCCTGAGCATGTACGATGTCTCAGCTGCCTTGCTGGACCTGAGGTGCTCTATGATGCTCACAGCAGAGTGAGAGAGAGGTGGCGAGGTGGGTTCCGTGCTAGGAGAAGGAAGCTGGGAGTCTTTTGGAGCATGCACTAACCAAAATGGTGGTGGCAGGGAAGGCTTTCCAGGGGAGGCAGTACCCGAGCTGAGTCTTGAAGAATGTGTTAGCCAAGAGAAAGGAGGGGGGGGTGCACCCAGGCAGAGGGAGTAGAACAAGCAAGGTCATGGAAGGCCAAGAGTGCCTGCGTGTTTGCTAAGTTGCAGTAGGTCCACATAGTGGGAGTATCAGAAGAACATGGTGAAGGAAGGTGGGAGGTGAATGGGAGATAGAGGCAGGGGCCGAGCTCCATGGTATTCTTAATTATTCCAAAATATTATTTCCCCCTAAACAATGCCTTCAATATAGATCATTGCTCCTCAAGTCATTTACTGATTTTTTCAAAAAATCCTCCTAGCTGAATGGTAAAGCAGAGAAAACCCATGAATAATTCCACACAGTTTTCACACCAGTAGTCCCTATAATTTGCTTTTTTCTTTCCAATTTGGAGAGAATTCTTCAGGCAATTAAGTTTATGCTTCTATAACTATTTGTCTTCTCTCTACTGAAACCAATCTTTGTTGAAAAAGCTATTTTCATCAAATTGATCTAGATTACTCACTGACTAGCCTATTGTCCCCAGTTGCTTCTCCAGAGGGTCTCACCTTTTCAAAGTAATGATAGTTACTAGTATCAACTATAATTATATGCCTGGTACTATGCTAAGTGTTTCTGAAATATTTTACTCTGTCCTCATAGTAAATCAATGAGGAAGGTACTATTATTATGCCCATTTTACAGAGGAGAAAAATGAGGCTTGATAAAATAACACAGCCTATAAATGGCAGAGCTGGAATTCCCATCGGTTTGATTCCAAAATCTCTACTCCTAACCAGTTCACTGCACTGCTATTTTTAAATGCTTTTGAGTGGGAAACTTTAAACATTTATGGGAGTTGCTTCACAGTGGAGAGCCAAGTTCTTAGACCAGAAAACAATTTTTCCCTTGCAGAAAGAACCCAGCAGGCAGCAAACAGCCAGTGAGTGTTCCATGGGGTGATGGGGAGACTTGAAGTCAGCAAAGCCTTTCTCTCTGCCATGGGAAAGCCTGAGTTAAGACACTTCTGAGGGATTTTAATGCCAATTTTCTGCAAAATCCCCATTCTCTAAAGCATGGGCTTTAGTTGATAATAATGTCTCAACGATGGCTCATTAATTGCAACAAATGTACCATACTCATGTAAAATGTTAATAATAGGGAAAATGTGTGAGGGGTATATGGAAACTCTCTGTTCTATCTTCAAAAGTTTTCTATAAATCAAAAACTATTCTAAGAATAAGGTTTGTTTAAAAGAACATTTTCCAAATACATACTTGCCATATATACATTCTAGGAGACGTTTTACTCTTAGAAATTTCTGGAAACAGTTGATTTTCCAAACATAGATTATGGCTCAGATTAGACTGAAGTGTAATTATTAATGATTGAGGTTTAGTGCAGAAGTTCCAAAATGGTACATTGGTGTTTGTGTGTCTCTAAATCTTAAATGTGTAAATCAGTGATTCCTTAATATTGGTGCTTATTTTTATGTTATAAAGCAAGACTGACAAATATTATGTATCACAGACACTTTAACTCTGTTATCTGTATCTTGGGAATTGTAGTCATTTGAGTTACATGTCCCCAACCCAGGCTTTTAAGTCGTTGGAATTGCAGCAAGAATGCCTAGAGTTGAAGAAAAGGCTCCCAAGGGACTGATGTCTTGAATTCAGACTGGCAAGGTGGCCAGCCTGTTTAGTCTTAGTTCTCAGGCATATGACGAGTGCTCCCTGGTGCTAAATGCCCCATTCTAGTTGTGCCTTGTTGGGGGGATGTGGCTGATGTAGCCATAATGCTATACCTGGGCTGCTTTTTATCCCCTTCATCTACCTTGCCCTGCTCCCACACCACCTTTCAGATGAAGGGGAGAAAACAAGTCTCTAAGTCAGGATTATTGAACTTCATTTCACTATTTTCCCTCTCCTGGGTGGAGATCTGAAGGGGCCGAGGAGAGAGGTTTCTAGTGGGCAGGTCAGAGGCCAGTAGCTTGGGCAGAGAGAAAGGCGCTCAAAAACACTTGCTTCCTGGGTCCATCCAACCAGGCCGGCATTGTCTTTTTTAGATAACAGTGAAGAAAGACTGGTCAGCAGGGGCTAGACAAGCTCGTTCACAAAGGCCACTGGATTCCAAGAGCAGGAATTTCTGCCCCTCTATACGGGGAGAAGTTGGACAGTATGAAAGAACCCAAGCTTTGCTGAGTTCAGATCCACATTTCATTTCCTAGCCAAAGAGCATCTTGAAGCAGCGTGGAAATCAAAGCTACCCTGAAGAAGGGGATTAGGATCTGGGGGTTCTCCTATTGAGATTCCAACAATGAGAGGCCCTCACGCCTTTTGGTTTTTACTTACATGGTGCGATTGCAGCGCAACTTGGTAGAAGTAATCCTGGATCTTCAGAGTTCATTCCCTTTCCCTGTCATGATGCTTGTGGGATCCCCGTTAACCCCTTCTCTTCTCAGGATCCAGGGCCCTATTGGCCAACTCCTTCTAGATTAGCTCTAGACAAGGCATCCCTTCTTTGGTTTGAGCTGCTTCGAAATACCTGAGTGAAGAATATGAATTTGCTAGCCATCCTCCCAGGAGGAGTATCTGTGTCATCTTCAAGATCTGGCATCTAGGTCATCAAGAATGAGAAAGAGTTGAGCAACCACCCAGGCCTCCAGCCTGGTAAGGGACTCCCTCAGGTGTTAATGGGAAGAGAGAGAAAGGCTGGGAGAGGGGTCCGAGCTCCAAGATTCCAGTGCAACTCCTCACTTCCAGGGCAATCCCGCCAACCAGCATTGGAGGTGCCCATCCTTTCCATGATGGACCAAGGGGTCATGATGGTCAGCCAACCTCTGAAGCCAGAATTGACCCCCTTAGAAGCCTTTTACTTTCCTAAAGCAATGTAGGAAACTTTAGGGAAACTAGTAGGTTCCAGGGATTTAGCAAGATCTAGGCCACTGCACAAGGTCACACAGCCTCTGAATGAAAACTTGTCTCCAATACAAGTTTTATCTGACTTCAAAGTTCAGGCCTCTTCCACTTGAGATCTGAGTGCCTCACACTGGGGTGTGGTCCCTTAGGGCTGCAAAAGGGAGAGTAATAAAAGTCCAGTGTTGGATAAATATGAACATATAAACTCCTGAAAAGAATCAACACTAAACAGCTTGGGGCCTCATTTCAGATGTAACTATAGCTGTGCTGAAAAGCCATCATTAACATTTCAAACCTCTCGTGCACTTGTCTGCCATTGAATTTTCTTAGCCCTATGATGCAGAAAAAAAAAAAAAAAAGCCCTGAGAATTCAACTCATTTGCCCAAGTCACTGACACGTCAAAGGAAAGTCCATTTAGGGGGCTTAGGGCTGCAGACATGCCCAGAGTCCCTAAATAGAACTGAGTATTGGTCACCAGACCAGTGTGGTCAGAAAGTCTGGCCAGGAGGTCATCTCAAGCCCTAGGGGTTACTTGTTCAGCCCTGATAGCTAAACAACCAAAGTGAATTATTCACTTAGGAGGGTGAAAAATACCCAACTCCCCCAGATTGTCAAATGGAGTTTCCCTACATAAAAGCTCTTAGTCACTTGGAATCCCACCAAAGTAAATTCCTAGTCCAGTCCCACCCAGTCCTCTGTGCTGGATGTAAACGGAGAGAGGGAAATCCCAAAGCAAATGTAAAAGCAACTGGACAGCCACGAGGAGTGTGCCTTGTCCTTCCCCCGGGCAGGTGAGTGCACTACAGGTAAGAAGGACTGTGAGGAAGGCTGCAGCTGATGAGCAGGTCACGGAAGGGCTTTCAATGGCATCTCTGTTTGGTTCCTGTCCTGAGCGGGGCCGTGGCTTACATAACAGTTTGGCAGGGAGATGGAGCCAGGCGGAAGCTCGCGGGTTTCCAGCAGCGTGTAATCATCTTTGATTTCTCTGTTTGCTCAGCAGCTTTCATGTGGTGGGGGAGGAAGCAGTGCAGGAGGAGGAGGCAGGATTCCAACACACTGAAGTCTTCTGTTTCCTTCTGCAGAACAAACAGCTCCAAACAGATCCCCAGCGCGTGGGCATTAGCAATAGGCAACCACACAGATCCTGTGGCTCTCTGGGGGAGGAGCTGCGCTGTGCAGCATCCAGGCCCAAGAAGACCAGAGGCTGACCTAAAGTCAAGTTCTCACCAGGGGTGTGGGCTGCCAGGAAGTGGTGGTCCTGGCTGCAGGCAGCACCTGACACTGCCTGTTCTCTTGGCTGCGAGGGCCATGGTTAGCACCTTGCCCAGCCAGAGAGGCAGTTTTTCCAGCTCTTGGTCTTACTAACCAATGCTCCTCTCCACACCATCACTTCCATGTAGGTTCTAGTTTGGTCATGTTGGAATCCTGGGCATATGGGAGAAACTGACTTAGACACTGAGATTTCACTTAATAGAAACACAGATTTCCAGCTTCCTTTGATTCGCGTCACTGGAGCTGAGAAGCAGTGGTCCCCTTGGAACAGGTGGGCATGCGCTCCCTGCTGTAGTCCCCACTGTTCCTGTCACCTCGCACCCAGAGGTCTCTCATTTACTTGCTCGACTTACCTGGACCCTCTCAACATTTTAGGATGAGTTCCCTGCTGTAGCCTAACTGTAGTCATTCCTTATTCTAACCATCTGCTTACCTCTCTGATTGTCTCCCTAGACTGTGAGCTTCTGTGGCCAGAGGTGGGTTTCCAGGTTCCTGGCCACACCGTAGAAAGGAATTTAAGGACGAGCCATATTTTAAACAAGCAAGTGTTTATTGTAATGTGAAAGAAAGAGACAGTACACACCCTCGGGGCCAGGGTGCAGGTGTGCTCAAGGGAGAGACGCTGGGGCTGCAGCCTTATTTAAGACCGGTCTCCCCCCCTCCATCCTTCCTCCATGTAAATGAAGACTTGTGAGTTGTAACATTTGCCTTGGTTCTGAGTTCTGAGTGTGCACAAGACGGATTGGAAACACCACATTTTCGTTGGTTCTGAGTGTCTGCCGGCCTGATTGGGGATCAGGGCTTCTCATTATCTATTGTCTTCAGGTATTTGGCCTTGGGTGGTTGGCTCCTCTCTTGCTGATGGGACTTTTCGCTGTCAGGCTCAGGCAGAGATGTACAACTGCAAGCAGGAGTTTTACACAAAGCTGACTGTATTGTCCTTACCGCCTAGTGCTTTCCTATGGCACCTTTTTTCCCCTCAGGTCCCTGTTCTAGCCTGTGTGGCTTCTTGGGAAGGGGCCAAATTGTTCATCCAATTATTCATTCAACAACCATCTACTGAGTGTGCACCTTGGGTAGTGTGCCAGGTGCCAGTTCTTTTGCTAGGACTCTCGTCCTCTTTGTAGTGCTCCCAGTGCCTGGCACTGGCACACACTCTATCTATGAGTTTAGATTAAATGAATAAATGAATAATTCTTGTGTGCAGCCTGTTGCTCTTGGCAGTGTGGTTCTATTAAAAGATATGCCCATGTGCTCAGCCATAGGAACAGGTTTACCGATAAGGCACACCTTGTTTTGCAAGTAATTTGCATGAACTTATGTAATGTTGTTGTGCTTGGCTATTCCTTGATGTTCAGATGTTTTCTAACTCCAGCTTACATCTCTCGCCTCACCTTTTGTGACCCCTTGCCCTATCCAACTAGACTGGACTGCTTGTATGGCATCTTTATACTTAACCCACTGTTGGGGCCACCATGCCTTTGCTACATCCCTGCAGCCTGGAATGCCCTTAACCTTGATCTTTCTTGTGCCTCATTACAACCCTCTCGTGGTTCCCTGTAAACTCATAAGGTTCAGCTGGAATAGCACCTTCCCCAGGAGCCTCTCCCCACCCCACAGGCTGGGTTGGGGCCTGTGCTCTCTGTACCCACTTTCTGTGTGGGACTTTTCTGAGCCTTGTCTCTACCACCATGCAGCAAGTCCCCTGAGGCAGGGCCTGGCTCTTTTCATCTCTGGATTCTCAGGACCAAGCAAATAATAGGAATTTTGTATTTTATGGAATATTTCAGTTCAGCCTGTCAATGAAATCCTAGCCTGGCCCAACACCTGTTGGCACCATGTCAGCAAACACACACCCTCAGCGTCGACACTCCCTGCAGAGCCCAAACGACTGGCCAAGGATCTGAGTGGATCCTTGGTTTTTGCAGAGCCTAGCTCTCTGTTGACGTATCATGTCCCTTCTCCTGTTATAATTACTACCCATGCTCTGTGTGTTTTCTCAAGCTTTAATGTTTGAAAACATGAAACTCTTTTGCTCTTCCTATGAAAACAACACCATCTGTTCACTACATGGGAATTCCAGAAGGCTTCAGAAAAGCAACCAGGTTTGCTGCAGCCCAGATATACCTCAATGGAATTCGGGGTAGGTGGCAGATAAGATTACGATAGGAGCAACTGAGGTGTTCTTAGTTTTGTGTGACTTTTTCTGTCCCTTTCTTTGATTTTCTTACAGTTCAGAACTTTTCTTTCAGATCTGTTTCAATGGGAACTCTGCCCCGATGAGAAGTTACATCCTCCTTAAATCTCGGCCTCACAGCTCCAAGAGTGGTGATAGTCTCTAGTAATATTTATGGTTTAATTCCATGCATCAGACACCCACAAAGCACTTATGCCTGGTGAGAGGCACCTTGGGGTCATGGAGATCAGGAACACACTCTCAAGGCAGCCTTTGTGGGACCAGTGAAGAGGAGGTACATGTGCAAACTATAGCAACAAGAGGCAAATTGAAACAAGTGGTGTGATAATAGTCAAGCCAACTGTTGTGAAAACAGTAGAAGGGGCAATTTAATTCTGATAATGTCATCCCTCTGCCCAGTACCATTCAGTGGTTCATCACTGTTTTCAAGGCAAAGTCTAGATGCTTTAATATGGCCTTCAAAGCCTTCCATAATCCAGGTCTTGGTTTTCTCTCTAGCCCCCTTTGTCTCCTTGTTGCCTCTCCTGGCCCATACTCACACCCAGTGCTCCAGCCATGGGGACCCTCTTTTCTCCACGAAGGAAGCACGCTGTCTCTTGCCTCTCTTTACCTCTCTAGCCTCCATCCATTTTCTTTATCTAGAATGCCCTCTTTTCTTTCCTGTCCAACCATTAGATTCAACTGAGATGTCTAGTCCTAGGAAGATTGCTCAGACTGAGTTAGGTATTTCCTCGTTGTAGCACATCTCATTCATCCTCCATGATAGCGGTCTCTCTTCTTCACTAGGCTGTGAGCTTCCTGGGGACCAGGGCTGATTTTCCTTTCTAAAGCATCAGGAAATAGTAAAGTGCAAGGAAACTAGGAGATATGCAGTAAATATCTGTTGAACATTTAAAAATGTCGAATAAATGTGACAATCAAGGGAATGTTTAGGTAGGAAGTGACAAAATCTTGACAGATGAATTTGATTATGATTGGTGGAGAAAGAGAAAGGACGGTTCAAGTTGAAAGAACAGATTATCTAGACATGTTTCAAAGAGCTCAATAAATAAATACTTATTTCTAGCTTGACAGATTCTTAAAAAGTGACCCCTACACTATGATCCAGCAATTTCATTCTTAAGTACTTACTCAAGAGAAATAAATATATATGTTCACAAAAAGACTTGTATAAGAATGTTCTTAGCAGTTTTATTCATTATAGCCCCAAAATGAAAACAACCAAATGCCCATCAATAAGAGAATCGATAAATAAATTGTGGAATAGTCATACATGGAATACTAAGCAATGAAAAGCAAGAATGCCTTAAGGAATCTGCCAGACATGAAAGAGAGCATACAATATGATTCCACTAATATGAAGTTCAAGAACAGCAGTTTCTTATTGTATTGGGTGTGGATTAGAAGGAGGCCCCAGGGAACTTTCTGGGGTGATGTAAATGTTCTCTCTTATAACTGAGGTGTTGGTGAAACAGGGATATTTAGTTGTCAAAACTCTTCGAATTACACACTTAAGATCTGTGCATTTCACTGTACAGAAATAGGAACTCAATTTTTTAAAAAGTCATTCTTTGAATACCTACTATGTGCCTGTCAATCTTTTGGGTGCTGTTCTGGTGGAATTCTAGGTATATCTAGGAGATACATTAGGAAACAAAATAGATATATCCCTGTCTCTGTGGAGCTTATATTCTCATAGGTCAACTTCACTTGTTTAGTGCAAAAGGGCAAGCTGATGTTTATCCTCATTGAGGTTATCAACCCCCTTCAAGGGCTTGTCAATGCCAGGACTGGGTGGGGCTCACAATGCTTAACAAGGTGATTTGGATTGCACTGAAATTGGATTAGTGGTCCTTTGGAACCCTCCAAGGATATCAACCTTGCCTAGTGATGAACAGATGCTTGGTAAATGAGATGGAGCACAGGCTTACTTTTTCTCAGAACACAGACCTCAGGGACTGTGGGAAAGAGTGCTCTGGAAGGAGGTCCCCTCCCTGGGCTGGGCCTGTGCTGGGAATGGAATGCAGATTCCATGTCCAAGGCACATGGAAGAGGGCTGCTGTCCAGACCTCCAGGTAGGACAGATGGAAGGGCAGGTTGCAAGTGCGTTTTGATAGTTCTCACCAGCAGCTGAGATGCGGGATCTAAAGCAGAGTCATTGAGTAAGGCTGCTGTATCGAAGAGAGATTGTAGTAGAAAACTGAAATTGCTCCAAAGTAGCCCCAACAAGCTAATAAGGAATTGAATGTGACCATTTTTCAAAGTTTTTCATCATGGGATGATAAAATTGATGAGGTTTTTTGTTTGGTTGGTTTGTTCTTTAAATTTTTATTATTTTTATTTTTTGGTTAGATGCTTAGTATAAGGAATTTGGGGAGATTTAAAAAAAAAAAGTATTGGAACCACGATTGCTAGTACATGTAAATTACCATGGCAGAATGTGCTAAAAAAAATCTTGGGGTGCTTGAGCTATAAGATGTGTCACTTGAGGAAGTTGCTCCTACTTGTGACAACCAAGGAACAGTGCAGAAAACAATGGTGTTAACCAGTCACAAGCCACTAAGGGAATGTGCCTCTGCTAATCCAGCATCCAGTCCAGCCCCCATTCAGACTGATTACCTGAAGACATACCATATTTTTGGGTCATGATGCCCTTTATTATTAAAGTTTACTTTCCAGCAGGGTGGCTTATTTTGAACTGTTATTTTGAGCAAGAGGGTTTGAAGGTCTTTAATGGTTTTTATTTTTTGTTGTTGTTGTTATTTATTTATTTATTTTTTAATTTTACTGGGAGGTCCTGGGGATCGAACCCAGGTCCCTCCATATGGCAGACGGATGCCCAACCATTTGAGCCACATCCGCCTCCTTTAATGGTTTTTATATCTTCACTACTACTGACATCAATGTTAGAAGTAAGCATTTTAGGAAAACACTGCTTCCAAATTTGAGAGATCTCTGGAGTGGTTAATTTGACCTAAGGATGTTTACTGTAGCTTTAAAATAGCCAAACAATATGGGATGGATTAAGCACATAATAGACTGTCCATAAAATAGAATACAAAACAGTCATTAAAAATAACGTCGTCGGTAAACACTTATTGGATAGTTAAATGGAAAAATTCCAAGGCTGTTTATACAATTTATTCCAGTTGTCTGTGTGTGTGTGTGTCAGTGCATGTACATGGTAAGTGTGTAGGCCTGGATGAAAAACAAAACAAGTTTAACACTGGTTATCTGCGGGGAAGGGGTATGATAACACAAAATTTTGAAATGTCATTGGTTTTACTTATCTGTGTTCTCTACATGTCCTACAATGAATATTTATTGCTTTATAATAAGAAAGAAGTTATTTTAAAAAGAAAATAGCTAAATATATCTAGAAAGTTAATAAACATTTAAAAAATTAAATTGGCAACTCAAGTCCTTCCCATAGATAGCATTAACAGCAACAGTCTTGATTTCATATATTTTTGTTCTTTTTCATTTTTATGTTTAAAGTGCATAAGATTAAATGCAATTTTAATTTTGCACCTTTTGTGTAAGTTAGACTTTTAAAAAAATAACTGTGTATAAGTTAATTTATAATGTAAAATAATCATTTCTCAGAATTGGAGTCTCAGCTTTGAAGTTGAAAAATAAGGTTACCACTGCCAGGGAAACCACTGACTGGCAAGTCCCTTAAGCTGCTTAGATATGGAAAAAAACCACAAAGCTTCTCACTAAATTCTTCCTTATAGAGAAGTGTTAGGCATGGGCATTTTATGTAGCCACTTGTATTTTGTAATCTAGCTTTCAAGTTTAAAATCGCAAAAAAGTTTCCACCCAAGGCATCCCGAAAATTCTAATGTTTTCGATTCTTCAGTCCAGGCGAGGTAATTAAATTATTGTACCTTTTGCAATAAGGATTATAGGACCACTTTTCCCACTTCCTCCCCCATACCTTAAAGAAATTGATGGAAGGATCAAGATAGTCCAGAAGGAGAGGTTCGATTGATCTTTTCCTTTAAGCGCTTCCCCTCAAGACTCTTTAGCAAGACCTTTTTAGGTAATCCTAACTACCTTCGACAAACCATGTGGGAAGGCAGTGTGGCCTGTACAAGTTGCTTTCCCATCTAAAAAGGAATTGAACATTCCTCCCAATCCTTCAATCTTAGAAATTAAAGGAGAAAAAGACAATTACACAAGAAGAAAGGAACCTCTGTTCTGCCATTGACCAGCTGTGTAACTGGGGAAATCACCTCTCACTTGTATAATGAGGGCATCTCTCTCTTCCAAGCCCCCATATTTTTTTGGCAGAACTCTAGGAGGCTAAGTTCACACACTGACTAGTGCAGCTCTACAGGATGGTCCTGATTTTACAGCTAAACGCACCCCAGATATGTAATAAGCAATGCCGTGAGAGTTTCTGGTGCTTCTAGGACACTAACATATTTGTAGCTTCTTTGAATGGCTTTCTCTATTTTCTTACCTCCAATAGACTCGAGGTGCTGATGTAAAATTTTCTGACCTCCATTAATAAATATCCTCAAACAGTGTGGTGGAGAAGGTAATAAAAAGGGCAGTAAACCCAGGGAAATGAAAGAAAGAGATAAGCAGCCTTGGGAAGGGAACAAAATGAGGGACCAAGGACAATGTGAAACTCAGATGCTAGCTGGAAAGCAGAATACGAGACTACGTGGGATGACAACTTTGTAAACTGAGGGTCTCAATATACCTGATTTGATGGTATTATTAGGCTGTCGCTTGAGATGATGTCCTCGGCTGAGGCCTCTTAAAGAAGGCCTGGTTACTAGTGGTTTCTTGAGAAGCTCAGATGTCATGCAACTTGTCTTTGAACTGATAGTTACTCATTGTCCTAAATTTGATGTCCCTTCCCAATCCTAACCACTCTGGTTAGCTTGAAATCATTGTAGAAGGTGAATTTTTGGAAAAGTATTGGACTTGGTCAGATGTCCTGAGCGTGAGTCCTAACTCTGCTCACCATAGGCACATCATTTGCATGCAGAGACTCAGTTTTCTCATCTGAAAGATGGGCATGTTAGCACCAACCTGCTTGCGTCCCTGGGTGGGTGAGGATGGGCTGTGAATCCTCTGAATGCAGGTGAAGGTTGTGCCACGGGAAATTGGGATTAGTATTTTCCCCACGCGTTGTCTTTACTGCTGTGCTCAGGGCAGGGGTGCTTACAGGTTAAGTAACAAGCAGAGTAATTATATCAAAAGATGGCGCTGCTCTCTCTATGTCTGCCATCAAGACGTCAGGTTGCAAAACATAGATCTTGTTTCAGAACCAAGATCCACATCTTCCTCTCCCTGTACTAACTATGGCACCCACCAGGCCTAAGCCCACCCTGCCCAGCATTTATAGCCCTCAAAAGTACCTTTGACAGCCATTGCCAATGTCATTACTGCTGTCCTTGTTGTGCTTCATATCAATTATAGTGATGAATACAGCAATCAAAGGGACTTCTTGTGCTTAATGGGGAGTTTTCTCAGCACCCAGAATTTGGGAGTACATGCACCAGGGAATGGCTGGTTGGGGTCTTGTGAGCTTATTAGGTTGGTAATTGGAACACTCATGGTCTGTCCTGCCAAGTGTCCAAAGACATGACATTAAAAGTCTTTCCATTTGGTGCTTGTGGCTCAGGGGGTTGAGTCCTGCTGACACAGTACTGGAGCAGAGGATGGAGGTCACCCTAACCCCTGGTCCTGGGGCCATCACCTCCCTGTCCATAATCATCGGACTCGAATTTTCATATGAATGAGCCAAGGGAAGAGAGTGTTTTTGAGTTTTATGGTCCTTTCATTCTCTTCCTTTTTTTCAAAATTGGACCAGAAACTCTAGTTCTTTCAGCCCTCTTCCTCCCCCCTGGAGCGCTGCTGGTACATATTACTGTGAATGGGGCTTTGGGGCCTGCCAACTCAAAATGAAGAACAGGTCCATGGCTCATCGGTGGCCTAATGAGGAGCTCTGAATAGAAATAGGAATCAGACATGCATTCAAAGTATTCATTCTCAGCCAGTCGTCCCTCCCCGCCCCTTGCCATCTCAAGGTTCCCGAGCCCTGTGCCAGCAGAAGATGACCTGCCAAACTGATACCCTGCATAGCTTGGGGACCCAGAAGCACACTCTGAACTTGCTTTCTTTCTTGTCAGTAGCTGCCAGGGCAGGGGCTGAAATGTTGGGGCAAGGAAAATGGGAACAAGATTTGTATGAGTGAGTAGAATGAAAAATGTACAAGATAGGGAGCAAGGAGTAAAACACTGGGTATGGGGGCCTTAAAATTTCTCTCTACTCTGAGCACAGCTTGGGAACTTTCATCAGAATGTTTAGTGGAAAAAATAAAAACACCAAAACAGAGGAAGCAGAGAGAACATGGGCCCCCAAATTAGGAGCTGTGGTTCCAGATCTGGCACTGGGGAAGGTTAGCTGCAGGAACTTGGATAAGTTCTCTGTTAGCCTTGGGGTTGGTGATGCATGCCTTACTGCTTTCCAAGCCTGTTGAGGATCTCCTGAGTTACTGTCTATGGAAGGGCTCTGTAATGTAGGGGCCCATCAAATATAAGGTACTGTTAGATGATTAAGATCTTTTTAGACAAATGAATTAGTGAAATCTGGAAGTGATGAGGCTAACTAAGCAACTAGGGAATGTTCTGCATAGGCACCCCCAGACCTGTGAGGGTTTAGCTAATAGAACCAACACTCAGTATTGAAAGGCAGGTCATTCAGGCCAAAGCAAGTGGAGCAACTCCACAGTAGTCAAGGTGATATTAATGGTTTTTAAGAGCATGTTGAAAAAGGGGCAACACTGGCATGAAAACCAGCAAAGAGTGGAGCACTCACTGTGCTTATTTGGAACTGTCTGGGGGAAATGGTGATGAGACATTCCTACTTGGCAAATGAGCCATCATACCTTGATTCCCTTTAGATCACCATAACTTTGGCTTGATGTTCATAAAACCCTCCTTTGATGACATCCTGACTTCCATGGATATTTTCTATCCAAAGAACAAATGTGCAAACCAGAGAACTTTGTGATTTTCTGGAAGACCAGCACATTTTTAAATTGTAATGTTTTTACATCAGTCTCCTATGACTTTATTTCCTATAAATCATTTTCCCCTAGGCCCAATTTGGGGCACTGATAATTGAGTTTCCGAACCTGGAAGAATGAAGGAAGACTAAAGCTCAATATGGTGAGATTCCCAAGGATATTCTAACTTTGGGATTATTTGTGGGCATCCAAATGGCATTTGCTGGGCTATCCTACTCCAGTTTGTCACCCCTCTCTAATGACAATAGCTTTGGTAGTTTTCATAGCTACCATAGACCAAGGTTAGGACTGGAGGGCTGGAAGGGGAAAGAAAGATTTCAGAAAGGCCTATTGATGAACTAGATTTGAGTTGGGGTGAAGGAGCTAAAATAGCTAGGCATCAATGAGGTCTCCAACTTTTAGGTCTAGAGTATTAGAATGGGGGTAGGGAAGAGTGTTCCTAATGACAATAGTGTGAGGGGCAGGAGGTTGGTATACGGTTGGAGAGTACCATGTGTATCTTTCTTTTCTTCCCTCCTACACTCAAGAAGTTGTCACTAATCAATGTCAGCTTTCTTTCCCTATGAGAATGAACCATCAAAACCTTAGAATCTTTTCAGCCCAAAGCATTCCAGAAACCAGTCCAATAGGTCAGAGCTAGTGTGAGAAATGATATCATGAGATGTCATCTTGGAGCTGGTAGGTCGATACTCACCAAATATACGTTCATTAATTGGTGTTCATAATAACCTCAGCCAAGTTAGTTTAGGAAAATTCTTGACTACAGAAAAAAAAAAAAAAAATGATAAAAAGAGAAGAGCAAGTGACCTTCTCTGATATCTAATTTCCAATAAGAACCACAATAAAATATGGAAAGTTACAACATTCCCCAGGTATGCTCTATTTGGCCATATTTCCTGTCTTATCAGTAGAGGAGGAGAGAGAAATTTTTAATTAAGCTGTACCTAGTGATAAGCTCAAAATGTATAGGATCCCTTACCCATTTGAGACTCAGTTGTCTACCCAAGTTAGAAACTCAGGAAGCTAAATCTACACCTCTTTGTTTGAAAGATAATTCCTCCCACTGCTTCCTTATACACATCTCCACCATCGTCCACCCCATCTAAACTAGACAGGGGACTCTGAGTCCCCTGCTGAGGAAAGTGGTCCCAGGCTTTTCCTTCTACCTTAAATGCTATGGCTTATGTCATCCATGGTGAGGGATAGCAACCCTCACTATTATAACAAGGAATAGGGCCCCAGTCAAAGGCAATCAAGTGTGGGCTGACTGTGATGCTGAGCACCCTGTGTGGTGCCTTGGAGAGAAACTCTACCCAGTGGTTGTCTTCCATATTGGAGAGTGGCAATCTACTGACATCCTCTCTCTTGGGGAGTGTGAGAGATGCTTGCAGAGAAGGTAGGTCAAAGGACCACTGCAGTAACCTGATTTATGCCTGACTGTTCCACTGCTCTCCTGGGTCCAATCTGGCCCTACTGAGCATCTCATTGTAAAGCCCTGGACCAATATGTGGGCCCCAGAATGACTTAGTCCACCTCCTTACTTCCCTGTGGATTCCAACAATAAACCTCCATCACCTATGATAATCCGGGTGTGTCTCTCTCATGCAGTCTGAAAGAGCCTGACTAATATGCCATCTATTGAGACATTCGGAGCACTGAAAGATTTCAAAGGCATTTTGATATGTCATTTGAAAATCATAAAGTATTGTGTTGATTCTCCCCTACAAACTGCATCCAACATTTTATACCTCATTTAAAGCAAGTAAACATCTGGAAAATCAAGTATGTCATGAGAAATGTGTAAATAGTGTTGATAGACATTTATACAACATAGTATTCCAAACGTAAACGTGTTTGCTGTTGCATCGTTTTCAGGAATGAACAAAGGCTACTTAGGGGAAAACGAGAACGTAGTATGTGTTCAATATCTCCTTTGAAATGCTTGCCACACCTGTAACTCCCTTTCTATCTATACTGGTACTCCCCAGCACAGGCCCTTGACAGTTCACACTTGTATCTTGCAATAGAGTAACTTGCTGGTTTCCATGATTCTAGCCTATGCTTCCTCTGATTTGTCCTGCATACCAGGACTAACCGATCATCCTTAGAACTGCATCGATGTCATTTCTTTGCTCAAAATCTCTCTGTGACTCCTCATTTCCTATTGTGGCTCCTTTATAATCCTGTTTCTGGGTTACTAGGAGCTGTGCCATCCAGCCTTATTCCCTGCCCTTGCATCTCCCCCTTCCATCCCAGCCTGGCTGTCTCTTCATGAAGCTGCTCTGCTCATTCCCACATCTCTGCCTTCATTCCATTGTTCCCTTCCCTTGGCATGGCTTCCCCTGTTCAGCAAATCTTTCCTATTCTCTCTAAAGACTAACGTGGTCCTATCTCCCACATGAAGCCTTCCCTGATGGCCCCCGACCCTTATTGATCTCCCCCTCCAGGAAAGTCGCATCATTTCAGCTCACAAATCTACTCTGCCTTATAAAGTCACTGCTTTTCTATAGGGGTCAGAGTTCTATCTCCTGGACTAGATGGTAAACTCCTTGATTTTGAGTATGAGAAAACTGTTCTCTTGTTGACATTGAACAGATATCCCAGGTGTCACCTAAGTACCCCCAGGGGCAGCTTCAGTAAGTAAGCTTGCACTAGGAGTGGAAACATGTATATTTTAACCTGCTACACTCACTATCTAGTCTGAAAACTAAAAACTGGTGGGACAGTTCTTACCATCAGGGCAGCTAATACTGCTGCTGTAAGCAATAAATAAGATTTGTAGCAAAAAGAGGGTGCCATTAGGAAACAAGAATTCCCAGAGGCTGCACATTAGGAACCATTCTGTGCTATGAAAAAGCACTGAATTGGGCAACAGGTGGTCTGGGCTCTCTTAGACCTGCTACTCCTAGCTGGATGGCTTTGGTCAAGTCCCTTAACTTCTCTAAGCCTCGCCTACCTCATCTGGAGACAGAGCATATCATTCTAGTGATCTCTGAGGTTCCCTTTAGCACTGAGCTTCTGATGTTTGTTTTCTATCCATGTGGGAATGCCTAAGTCCATAGGAAACATGGAGACATTTTAAAGTGACTTGGACTAGTCAGTCTATTCAGAATGCTGCTGACCTTCTGTCTTCAGCTAGTGGTCTCCTGTCTGGCTAGAGAATCTGTTTCCCTGGTAAAACAGGGGAAGGCCTGACTTTAGCCCCACCCTTGGCCTTGGATAAATGTTTCCAAACCACTGCCTAGTTCCTGTAAAACTTGCCAGGTGGCTTATAAGATTTTCTTATGTGTGTGCTTGTTTCTTTTCAGTTGGTTAACCTTGAAGTTGACGCCTCTTTAATTTTCCTCCTTTCTTTCTTAGCTCACTTTTGAGCAGTTTAAGACTCTTGGAACCTTTTATTTAGCTGAATCTGGTTTACTTTGATATAGGAACTGTCCCCAGTGTATCCTGCTACTTTGGGCCACAACCTCTCCTCCTTCCTCCGATGACAGTGAAGAGCATACACACATGGGGACAACCCTCAGGATTTCAGAATGACAGACCTTGTATTA
The DNA here is from genome assembly GCA_029593785.1 of Cabassous unicinctus. Taxonomy (NCBI): domain Eukaryota; kingdom Metazoa; phylum Chordata; class Mammalia; order Cingulata; family Chlamyphoridae; genus Cabassous; species Cabassous unicinctus. Next base: position 23,630 of record JAQZBX010012454.1, read on the forward strand.
TGGACTTTAAATCCCACAAGGAGATTGTCTTGAGAATGGAATGGTGAATGGCTGAATGACTGGATTTGTGAAAGTTGGAGCATTTTTCTTCATTTTTTTTTTAGTAGCCCCCCAAACCATTCTAAGCACAGTAGCTTGAACGACCCACCAACTTCTTAAGCTTATGAAGTCTGACTTGAAAGCCGCCAAGAGGCCAGCTTCATGCATGGGCCTTCAGACCAGGTGGGAGATACATGTGATAATGCTTTAATGAAGACTGCACATCATGTTGCATCATGGGTTTAAGCACATCAGACCCAGTTATAAAATGGATTCAGTGACCCTGAATTTTTACACTGGGGTGGGTGGGGTGTGAGAGGTGCTCTTAGGAAGTTCTGCTGTGGGTCAAGGGTTCCTGCCATAGCAAAGTACAAGAAAGGTTTAGAAGGGCCTTTGGGCCTTAAAAAGGGACTAAATGAATGAATGCCCCCTGCTTGGATCCTGTCACATAATAAAACATCTTCTTTGATGAAGAAGGAATTCTCTTTATTAAAATAAAACTAATAAAAATAAATAAATAAAAGTACACCATCACAGGCAATGTGAGTCTATTATCAAATGATGCTGACTGATAATAAACCTGAGGGGAGCAGATGTAGCTCAGTAGTTGAGCGCCTGCTTCCCATGTACGAGATCCGGGGCTCAATCCCAGGTACCTCCTTAAAAAAAATTAAAAAATAAAAGAATAATAAACCTGAATAAAACCTCTCTCTGAAGCTGGCATAGGCTGTGCTGAAAATTGTGGTCCTCAGGCCATGTGGAGCGTTTGGTGTCTGCCATTCTTCTTCCAGGGATACATATAATGAAAAGCTTTCAATTCCTTCTTGAAACAAAGGAGTACAGAAAGAGAAGGGTGCAAGGTTCTCAGCAGCTTTCAAAGCCCAAACCGATATATATAATGATGATTTACATTTCTCAAGTATCTTCTATGTATGGAGCATGTATTTGCTAATCTTTGGGACAATGCTGCAAAATAAATGTTCTTATCTGTGTTTGACTTGCAAGAGAAATTCTGTCCCTAAGGTTGCAAGGTAAATAATTGCAGAACTGTAATTAGGCCCAGGTCTGTCTGACTCTGAAGCCCTTCTCCTCAATACCTCTCAACCCTCAAATAAAAGAGCTCCCACTGATTGGTTGTACCTAAGTTTAGGGGATTTGCCAAATCCTTAGACTCTTAAAGTTGCTCTACTCAGCCACAGCAGCAGTCACTGTTCAGAGATTTAAATTCTAAGAACTGAAGTCAAGGCAATGGCGTTTGTCACAACACTGTAATTTGGAGGATTCATAGATGATGTGCTATGTTCTTTTGAGTCATTCCGGTGGCTCCCGCTGCCAAAGACCATAGACCTCACCACTGCCTGTGACCACAAGGACCCTGTGCTCCCTCTGACCTCAGGCCTTTTCCATCCAACAAGCCTCTCTGCAACTTCCAGAACTCAAGGACCTGCTGGATGCTGCATGCAGGTGTGGAGATTGGAATTGCTTCGTTGTGACCATCTCACCTGACAACCCCTTCCACCCTAGTGGGTGCCACTTCTATGCCATGATGGACAGGATGCTCTGCTGAATGAGGACATCTCTGAAGCTTACAGACTTCCCAATCCAGACCCAAGGAAGCAGGCACTGGCCCTACAATTCTTGTTTTTCCCCCAAATACATTTGGCTGTTTTTATGGAACCAAGGGGATTCAACCACAGGGGCAGAGGAATGACTCTGATATGCCACCCTCTCTTTCTGTCCTGGACTCCACTTTCCAGGGACTTGAAAATGTTTTTTCCTCCTCTCTGGGATGGGAACTCCAGGATGTATGCTGCTTCTCTTAACACCATGGCTTAGAGTAAAACCTATGATCAGCCCTCCAAGTTCTGCTCTTGATATGTGAAGGGAAACTTTGGGAACTTAGAAAGTCCTTTAACTCCCAACAAATTCTGGCTTTCAAGACAAAGTGTTCTCCATGAACTCAAAAGAGTTCTAATTTAAAGTGGAAACCAGGCAATGAGCCCCTTGTTCTAAGCTACTTCTCAGGACTGGTGCTGCTCCCTGGACTGTTTGTTAACTGTCTGTAACAATAAGTACAGAAATTCATAGTAAGTATATAGAAATGTTTTATAGAAATTTAACAGCAATTTTATGTCTGTTGAATCTAATAATAAAACATTGTGCCTCCTTTGTTTCTGTCTGTTGTTAATTTAATTTTTCTAGTAGTTCATGCTTTGATTGCATTTTACAAAATAATGGATTAAAATTTTTCTTTAAATGTTTTTTTTTAAGAACTGGCCCTTTACCATGGTTTGAGAAGCACTGATCTAGGCTGTCTCTGTGCTTCCCCCACCAGGAAAGGCATACCAGTTTCTCTATGGATGGGGAAGCCATGGGAAAATGAGGAACTAAATGTTTCCTGGAACAAAAACATGTTGGCTTACTATCACAAAAATAGATCTTCATTATGCAGCCATTACATTAATTCCCTTGGAAGAGAGAAATGTACTTTCCATTCTAAGAGGAAAAAGAGACTAACTTGCATACAGCCAACAAGTTATTTCAACCAGATATAATTGCCTCTTGGGCTATCTTAGTTGGGTTAGGACTAAGTCCTAATGGTATAATATATATAAAATAAACCAATGGCTACAATTCACCTATTAGCCAGGGCACAGGCTAACTTGCAATAAAATGAGACTCAAAATTATAGTGTCTTAAACAAGATAAAGTTAATTTCTCTTTCACGTATTGGTCCAGAAGTGGGTAGTCCAGGACCAGTACGGTAGCTCTGCCATCTTCAACTCTCAGCCCTCCTCACTGGGTCCAAAGCAATGGATCCACTTCTTACCCCAGCCAGTGGGAAAGGGAAAAGGCCCTGGAGAAGCACACCCAGTTAATTCCTTTAAGGTCAAAACAGGCAGCCTTTAGCTATCTGACCAAATGCCCCATTAACAATCTATTCTTATTGTTGGGAAGAGCAGATCATGAGGAACAAAATAAGCAGTCTGCTACACTACAGAATCTTTCGAGATTAAACATTTTTTACAAACTTTGAAATTTCTGAACTTGTCAACCCCTGGTTCCTCATAAGTTTACACTTATGAAACCTAAGTAATGATCTTTACTCCAGAGCATTCCAAGTTAAGTACAAATAAAATTTTCTATTGCCCTTGTAATTTTTCAATTTTTCTTGAAAAAAAAATGTCCCCAGATATTTTGATAGTACTGTGGTCATGAGATCTATGGCAAGGTTGATTTAAAAAATAAACAGGGTTATAATTTACTGGAATTGATTATAACCTAAGCAATATAGTATATAAACAAATATATATACAATTTCTAAGAACAACAAAATATCTTCCTACAAAGAAAACCATAGTCCCAGATCACTTCACTGGAAGGTTCTACCAAATATTCCAAAGAATAAACAGTTCTACTCTTGGGTAAATTCTTTCAGAGAGTAATGAATAAACAGATAAAGTGTGGAAGGGCATCTTGGCAGAAACAGCATGTACAAGGGCACAAAGATAGAGAAGAATACAGTGAATGTGGGAAATATGTGATTCCAACAGCTGGAGTCAGGGGACATATTGGAGAAAACCAGAAGGTGAAGCTGTTGCCAGCCTCAGGAGGGAAAAATCTTTTTGAGCTTCGCGAGGATGCTGGGAATGCCAGGGATGCTGAGGAATGTTGCTTTTTCTTGTAAACAATTAAGATCCAATTAGAAGTTGGATCAGACTTGCATTTACCTACAAAGAGAGTCTATGTTGCTATATGATCTTGAGATACCACTGTTTTTTGTTTTTTTTTAGGCGGTACCGGAGATTGAACCTGGGACCTCAGACATGCAAAGCAGGTGCTCAACCACTGAACTATACCTGCTCCCCCCACTTCCTTTTTATGCAGGGAAAACAAACAAACAAACAAACAAACAAAACATCCACTAAGAACCTTTTGCTAATGTCCTAGAATCCAAGAAGTTCCAACTATCTCTACAACTGCCTTAAAAAGCTATCTTAATCACAAGTATCTTTGAAGATTGTTATAAGCCTGCCCCTGGGATAGCAAATATACAGAGCACAGGCTGCCATGTCCCCCTCCTGGTCCCAGAGTATTTATGATTATAACATCTAATATTTATTAAGCACTCTGTGCCAGATATATGACTAAGCACTTGACATAAATTATCTCAACTAATCCTGCTATGAAGCAGGTCCTATAATCTATCTGCATTTTATTCATGAGGAACAAGCCAAAAGTGGCTAGGTAACTTGCCAAGGTCACCCTACTACTAAGTGGCAGAGACAGGACATGAGCTTCCCTCTCTGACTGCAACACCCTTGCTCCTAACTACTAAGCTTTCCTGCCCATAGCAGACATCACTAATTGATCACTGCATTCTTTTTTACTCAGCCCAGACTGAGTCTTCCAACTTTTCTTAGTATAGTGCTCTAGGAAGCCACTGTAGATGCAGCAGACTTGGTATGGAGATTGCCATTCTTGGCCTACCCCCTGGTGATGTCATCACAGATGCAGCCTCAGATTCTGATTCAGCACCGTAAGCCTGAATAAGCAACAGTAAATGCTACCATAGAGTATATTCTAGAACCTCGGGGACTTTACATCAGAAGACCTCTCTACACTGCTTTTCTAAGCGGTTCCATTTGTTGGTGTGGGAAAATGACAAAAGAAATTCAAGTCATTCACAAACTCTCGATGTGAGTTAGTTGCCCATAAAAAATGTCTTTACTGGGAAAATTGCAGAAGTGGTTCTAGGAAGAGGCTATTGCCGCATGCTGCATGCTCCTCATACCCATAAGGTTTGGGTTAAAGCAGAAGCTGAAAGCATTGATGAAGACTCAGAGTTTATTTGGGTTTTGAAAAAGATTAGTGTTATCCCTAGGTATTTCCTATAGCACATTAAAGGCACCTTGTTATTCCATACAGGGTGGTGAGAAGTCTGGGTTAAGAATCCATATTAATTTTATAGGTCCTTTCCAGGTAGATTGCCCCACCTTAATGCAAGTGCTTTTCCTTTTATCTTCAACCTCCACAACAATCACAATTTTTCACCCAGTATTTACAATGCATGGATGGTGTGGTTCAAGAATGAAGAACGGTGAATTTGGGCCACATGGAACAGAGAGGGCTGGGGGGTGGGGTGGGGCTGACAGGACCACGCAGGGACCTGATCCCTTGGGAGAGAAAGATAAATAGAAATGACCCACCCAGACTTGAGGCTGGCTCTTGAGAGGGCAGTTGGGTGGGCCAGGAGCACGTTGGAAGGTGGCAAGGCAGCCTCTGTCTCAACGCTGGAGCAGGTGGGTAAATGGCAAAGCAAGCCAAAGTCCAGGAGCCTGTGAGTACCAGGCAGGCAGCAGTTAGAAACCCAGCCAGGGCTGAGATGAGAGGACCATGCACGCCCTGGTCCCTGGGAGAGTGATGACAGGAATTAGGTCAGGTCCCAGGCTGGAGGCTCAAGTTAGGGCCTTCCTTAGGGGAGAATCCAACAGAGCTAGCTTGGGTCAAAAGCCCAAACATGGACAATAGGTGACAGAAGAGGGAGGCAAGGGGAAATTTAGCAATTTAGGATAACCAGGGCACCAGGATCCTGGACATTGGATCTTAGGAAAGGTTGCCTTTGGAGCAGACTTTGGGGACAACACGGAAGCTCAGCAGCTATGACTGATCTTCCCAGGTCTGGGAGTGTGACTTCACTCCCCGCTCCCACAGAATGAGGGGCTACGGCTCTGACGCATGTCCCTTCTCTTCTAGGATTGTCACAGCACTCAGGCAAACCTATCAAGGTAGCTGTTAATGTAGTAATAGGGAAGGGAAATGACATATGTTGTAAACCTACTAGATGCCAGGCACTTAAATATCCCATCTCATTTAATTCTCAAAATACCTTCAGGAACATTAAGTTCTGCCCAAGAACACAGCTAGTAAGTGATATTGCGAAGATTCAAACACATGTCTAACTCTAAAGCCTTAGCTCTCTCTACTCCACCAAGTGGCTTCTGGAAGGACCCAGCAGCTGGGAAAGACAGAGGAAAAAAGCCATTGAAGACAAGGCATAGGGATCTGAGTCCATCATTATCTCAGTGCTTTTTAGCCTTGACTACACATCAGAATATTCTGCAGAGATTTTAAAAGAATACATGTCAAGATCACTCCAGAGATCTGATTTAATTGTAGTGGGGTCTGGGCATTGGTATCTTTCTTTAAAAACCTCTCCTGGTGATTCTAAGGTGTAAGCAAGGCTGAGAACCACTGATTTTTCTTGTTTCTGGCCCTTTAAGCTACCAAGACATTCTGGCCCATAGACAGAAGCAGAAAATCCCAACTAAATTGACTATAGTTGCCCCAGACCCAGCACCTTCCTCTCCTGTTCCTAACCTTTTACTTTGTTCTCACCTTTCTCTGGCTCTCAGGTCCTGTGCTGCTTCGGGTAGAAGCACCCAGTGGAACCTACCTTTGATCTCATCTCGAGACAAGCAGGAGCCCTAAGAGCTGGCTGCAGGCAGGGGTGCTATTTGCTAGAAGCCAGTGGTGCTGGGGCTCCGGGTGAGAGGAGAGCTCCATGGGGGAAATAAAAGTCAAACCCAGAGACAACACCCTAGAGAGCATCAAAGCAGGGTACCTAGGCAGGGAGAATACAGGAAAGATCCAGGGAAAGTAGCACAGAGAGGAGCAGGGATTGGGGCAGAGGTCAGAAGTGGAGCCTAGAGAAATTCCCCAAGGCAGAGATAATGCTTGCAGCTGCTGTGCAGCTGTGACCTACAGCGTGCCTGGCTGGGTCCTAGCTGTTTACCTGCCTGAGTTCAAAGAATTTGTGTGTTGTTACTCTTGTGCCCTTCACCTTCAGACGAAAGGTTTGGCTGACAGGACAGTGCAGATGAATAAGGAAGCCGGAAGCAGAATTTTGGATATCAGCCAACGAGAGTAGAGATTTCTCATTGCTCAATGGATTGTCTACGTGTGGCCTAAGACTGTGAGTCTTGCAGAATTGCTAATGAGACTTCCTGAGATCAGTTCTAACTACACCAAGCTGAGAACTTAGAAGACCAACAGACATATACTCTCTGCTTATTGTGTCATGAGAACTGGTCTTTGCCAGCAGCTGTGAGTTGGCCCAAGAGGACTATACCACTGGAGGGCTCGGACAGGCAACATGCTCCCCCAGAGCCAGAATTCAAATCCGATTCTCTGAGTTCATAGCTTCTTGCTGACTTCTCTCCTCACTGGTTCAGTCATCTCTCACTGCCAGCCCTATTTTGAGCTAAACTGACCCTTCCTCCCCTGGAGAGGCCAGACCGAAGAACAACAGAGACCCTTGGGAGGAATCTAGTCCAGCTCCTCCCAAACCTGCTTATCTTCAGTCTCCCTCCTAAGAACAGGGTGCTTGGGCTTCAAGAGAGTCCTACTGAATAAGGATCTCTAGGGGTTGCACCCTCACTCATTTAGAATTTTTCTCATCCACACCAATGCCCACCTTGATTAGCCTGGATGGAGGCCACTCACCTTCTGGATATGGATTTTCCAGCTGTCTTTCATACCTGTCAATATTTAACATGATCTCCGATTCAGGCGCAATTCCTATACGTAGGGAGAGTCTTAGCTGCCGCTGATGTTTAGTGAGCCTACTGTCATTTAGTTCTCTGTCTCCTAAATCAGGGGTTTTTGATATCCACTCTACAGTGGAAAAGTGGTTAAAAGCATTTAACGAACCAGATCTTGTGTCTATCTCCAAGAGCTCACTTTACTAGGCAGTAAAGATTGAAGGAAAGGACAGTGCATATTGAATCAGAAGATGTGCTCAGGGTTTTGAGTCCAGACTTTCTCCATTATTAGCTAGATAACTCTAGGCCAATCATATTACCTCTCTGAGCTTCAAGTTTATCATAATCATCATAGAGCTGACATTTGTGAGGCAATTCCTATGTGCCAGGCATTTTGTTAAGCATATCATTGGCTTTAATGTTCCCAAAGCACTATCAGGTAGATATTAAGTGTCCATGCCACAGAAGAGAAAACTAAGTCTCAAACAGTTTAGGTAACCTGTCCCCAGGTAAAATGCCTCAAAATTTGTGGGGTCTGGATAAGAATCCAGGTCAGTGTGATGGCCTTGCTTTTAGGCACCATTTGCTAAGTGATCATAATAATGCCTCACCCTGCGTCCTTCATAGGGTTATTATAAGACTACTGGGAGACAGTGAATGCAATACCCATTATATATATATATAAAACATAGAAATTTTATATAAAATTACCTCTCCTAAACTAGAAGTTACTACAGCCAGAGACTGTATCTGATTTGTCTTCCCTGCTCCATTACCTAGCATTGTACTTAGCATATTAGTAGACATTCAAAACCACTGGCTGAATGAAAATGAATAAATTATTACAGAACAAATTAACAAACGAATGCAGCCCTATATAAAGGAAGGCCCTATGCATCAACCTACTCTACCAGAGTGACAGTGGCCCCAGAGTCCCCCTGCTCTATAATCCACTGTGGGACTTGGGTCATGGAGGATCGTTTCCCTGGGGTTCTGTGTATATGAGGTCTTAATGGGCCTACTGGGAGGAACAGTAACCAGATGTCTGGGAGGTGTGTTTGGCCCTGTGCATCTTACCCACCTGCACCCGTGCCTTGCAGCAGGCACTAAGAGCCCTAACGTTCTTGTGCTTCTTTACAATCCCCTCCTAGATCCCAGCCTTCTCTCCTATTTCTGGTCTCTTGCTCTGCTCTACATCCTTGGCCTGACCCTGCCTTTCGGGTTCTGACCTTGGCTCCCCTCCTGTTTTGCAATGGGCATTTACCCTTCAGAGTGCATCTGCAGGTGCACCTCTGGGCAAACACCCTGCTCTTTCAACCTTGGCCTCTGCCTCCACTGCCCATAAATCTGTTTGGAATCAGACTCCAGGACTGAGCCTGTTAGTCAAAACCAAGGGGCAGAGGCCCTCACCTGCATTCTCAGGGAGGGCTCCCAGGTACGCAGGGAATTCATCCTGCAGCTGGAAAGAGCTGGAGTGCCCAAACTCAGTCCAAGGAGGTGGACACTGAATATTGGTGGAGTTCTTTAGGAAATTGAAGGAAAAAAAAAAAGAGATTCAAGTGAAAAAGTAGCTCCACTAGCATCACTGTAAGAAACAAAGGGTACAAGAGCTCCCTGACTTGAGAGTGCAATGAAAATAGCACTGGAAACAAGTTAGTGAGATCAGGCAGCAGAGAACTGACAAGGACTACTGAAACATGGAAAAAGTGACAATAACTCGGAGATAAATGTTAGAGCGAAAGGACCCCATCGGGCCCTCACAAAGCTGGGCTGGGTGATGTTAATGTAGCTGCTATTTGCCTGAAGTCTCAGCCAAGTCAGCCATGGATTAGCAGTCAGAGCCACCAGGTGGCGCTAGAATAGAGCCTGCGGGAGAACTTTAAGAGTGGCTCGGGCAGCAGGAGAGGAGCCTGCAAAGGGGGTGGGGGGATTTGAAAGGCTGAGGGCCCCGCAATTCCTTGGTTGGTGGCTCAGAGACGAAGACGTGAAGGTATTTTGGTCCTCATACCCCTGAATGTCCTTTCCCAGGCACCAGGCTGGTGAAAGCTAAGGGGACACATGCTAGACAATTTCCCTAGAGACAAAATTCCCAGCTGTCCTCTAGTTGACATTTCAAACAAACAGCACTGAGGTGAGGTTGGGCAACTCTACTTATCTATGACCTGAAAAAAAACTTCCTGTTTTTTTCCTCATTTTCAGCGAGAATTCTCTACTGTGACCCAAAACTAGATGAAATACGTAAAAAGAGCGTAGCACAGTGCCAGATGCCCAGTATATACCCGATAAACATTAGTTCCCATTCTTAAATGAGCTCCATTTGACTCTGTCGCCAGCCTCTTACACCCATTGATCCAAGTGCCCCTCTTACACAAAGCGCTCTTGCCCCACCCCGCCTTAAGCAAAGCGCTCTTGCCCCACAACTCTTAAGCGAAGTGCTCTTGCGCCTCCAAAGTTCGCAGCCCCTCCAGCCAAAGACCCTTTTGTCCCAACGCCTTTGTTCCCGTTTCTCACTGTGAGGCCTAGGCAGCTGCCAGGGGCCACCCTAGAAACTGGAATTTCAGCCCACAAACAGAGCATTATGCAGGATCGTCTTCTGCCCACTCCCGGGCCCGCTTGCCCCAGCCCCACACCCAGCCTCTGGCCAGCCTGCCTCCGCACACCCTCGCCCTCATGACACCCCTTCTCCAACAATGTGTTTCTAATCTGCCCAGGAACAGTCACCACGCTTGGGTTTTCCTGCCTGGCCTAATCAGTTTCGCCTCTGGGCCTCCGTGTCCCGGGGTGTGTAACCCAGAGGTTTGCACGGAGGTGATCAGATTGCCAGGAACAGTATGTTTTCCTCCCTGCCTCTGCTTGTTTTCTTCAGCGGCACGGGCCAGCCAGCTGAGCCGTCTTTCTTTGCTCCCTCCGCACCCTCCGTCACACGTGGTCAGACTTCAGTGGGAGCCAGTGAAATGCACAGGGATCTTGCAAATCCGGCTTGGAAAAGGAATTGCGGGAAGATTTGGCTACAGGGAAGCAACATTGGTGCTGCTTTGGGGAGCGGTCTGGGAGCCGAGGAGAGCGGAGGAGGAAGGCTCGGGGAACTTGTGCAAACCAGTTCTGAGCAGATTTCTTAAAATGCTTTGTTCTTGCTGTGCTACTGGGTTTTCTGTTGTTTTCCCTTCTTCTTCTTTCTCCCTTCCCTGTGCTGAGCTGTCACTTCTTAGTCCAGCCAGGCCCGTAGGAACTCTAAGCAGTAAACACCCTGGTTTCCAGGGCACACTATTGCTCCCTTCTCTTAATTTCTTTGAAAAATGCAATTAAAAAAAGAAATAGAGTGACAATGCCAAGGATCAGGGCAGAGGAGGTGTTTTTAAGCAGCCTTTAAGTATAATGTTTTTGAGCCCGGTGCTTTCTTCAGCTTTATTCTTTCTTTATTCTTTCTTCAGCTTTTATTCTTGTTCTTGGCAGTAGTAGATAAGAAATCAGCTGTGGGACAATAAATGAAAAAAAAAGAAAAAAACAAAAAACAAACAAAACGCCCTTTTAGACTAGTATTAAAATAAATATTTTCAGTAAAAACATTAAACAGTTAAAGTATGAGCATGTTTATCTCCAGAAGACGTTCTGTCAGGATCAAATTTTCCACAAGACTTGGTAACAAGGTGACTAGGAATGTAAAATGCAAGACTGGCCTCACAAAGAATCACCTCCCGTACCCCTAACCCTGGGTTCAGTTGCTCCTGAAAGAAGAGGAGCAGACAATGAGCAGACAGAGGAGGGAGCCATCTCGGGATGGAGTGGGGGAAGGGGAGATTGGGGAATATAAAAAAATAAAAAAATAAAAATTTAAAAATGTGATGTATACATAAATGGGATTTTATGTAGCCATGAAAAAGAATGAGGTTGTTTTTTTTTAGGAATGAAGTTTTGATACATGCAACACATGAATGAATCTTAAGTACATCATGTTGAGTGAAATAAGCCAGCCACAAAAGGACAAATATTGTATGATCTCACTGATAGGAAATAATTAGAATAAGCAAATTCACAGAGTCAGAAACTAGAATACAGGTTACCATGGGCTAGGAGGGTTGGAGAATGGGGATCAAAAGCTTAATTGGTACAGAATTTCTGTTGGAGGTGATGGAAAAATGTTGGTAATGAGTGATGATAGCAAAACATTGTGCATATAATTAACAGCACTGAATTACATATCTGAACATTGTTAAAGGGGGGAATTTTAGTGTGTATATGTTACTAAAATATTTTTTAAAGCTGAAAAAAAAAATGACTTAGCCTCATTTGGGAGATGAGGAAACTGAGGCCCAGAGAGGTGATGTTTCTCACCCGTGGCTGCATAGCATGATTTAGTGTCAGAGCTGGGACAAGACCCTGCTCCTTGGCTCCTGGTAGGGGGCATCTTCCACCACACCCCACTGCCCCACTCTGATGGCCATGCCATCAGCTTGGGGCCTTGGCAAGTCACTGTGGGTGATAACAGAGACTCCCCTGCAGGGTGCGGGAGGGGTATATGGGCTCACGCTGAAGAGCTCTTGTCTCAGTACCTGCGTGTGGCTAAAGTGCCATAAGAGGGTGCTGCGGCTACTCTTACGGTGTCATGATAGTTCAGGGGTGGGGAAATAAGAACAGAAAGGACAGCAGAACTGTCCAGATTTCTAAGATGCATTCTCTTCTTACATGTAAGGCCAGACCAGCTTCACTTAGAGGGCATAGTTGCTGCCCCTTAAGGGACTGTTTGGCGAAAGAACAGACATGGGTGTCTGCCATCTAATAGGGACTCATTGAGATTTTAATGCTTGTCGATGGCCTGGAGTTTTATTCTTTAGACCTCCCTGCCCATTTTCATATCCTCCATGATTCTCTTGAGACAGAAGATCTGGGTTTGTGTCCAATCCCACCGTTGACTGGTGTCTGGTCAAAAGCAAATAAAAGCAAGAGGTAATTTTTTTGTGAGGCAGGAGTTCAGTGTAAGGGACTTAGAAAGCCTGCCTATAGTTAAGTGATAGGTTTAAGGATTTATCACATGTTAAAGTGTGACATTCAAAATCACTTATTCCAGAACACCCACTCTTTCTTCTAAAGCCTTTTTTCCCTAGATTCTAAGAAGCCACTGAGTGTAAGACACAGCAGCCAGCTAATAGCAGATTTGGGGGGGGAGGGGGAAGTATGGGGGGTGAAACACTTATATGTTAAGCATACATGTCATTTGTAAGACACAGGATTTCTGAAATGTCAAGTGTGAAAATTAAGTTTCTTGGAATTAAAGTTATCATGGTGTTCTTACTATTTTGAAGAGACACTGGCCTGGGTAAGGGGAGAGGAAGTCTGTGCACATATAGCTGCTCATCAGGGCAATAGAAGGGTCTCAAAATTTTCTGATCCATATACCTTTGACACATTCCTCACCTGGTCCTTCAGTCTTCCATTTTCCTTTCTGCCTGTTTGGCCAATGGCATTTATGTCATTTGCTGCTTAGACTTTTGCAGGCAAATGCTGCCTCACTGAACAGAGAAATATCTGGCCCGTCCTCAGCAAACCTCAAGCTCACAGGGTTGGTCACTAAGAAATTAATGTATAACCAAAATGATGAAAGTGACTTTTGCCCAACAAACTTCTTTTTTCAGTAACTCATCTGAAGCAATTTCTAAAATCTAGTCTTCCTTGGAATGTGTGGAGTTACCTGGCAATGTTTGAAAAGTAATGGAAAATGGACTCTTTATCTATTCCCTGCTGGCGTCCAGTTTTAAAAAAAGACTTACAGAGACCTTTTCCCCACTTTCCAGGGAACTCACTATAATAATCAAAACAACTTTAAGCTGGTCATTCAGATGAGTTCATAGCCATATGGTTCAGACAATGAAAATAGTTTTTGATATTTGAAATTGGTTGAGTGCTTGGGTGTTTTAGAAGGCATGTTCCCAGGTCCATTGTCTGAATCACAAGGAATAAGACCAGCAACCATTTACTGAGCATTCACTTTGTGTTCTGCCAGATTAAATTATTTAATTCTCGTTATTACCCAATGGGTTAGGTATTCTGATTGTCCCCATTTTACAGCTGAGAACACCGAGGCTCACAGTGGTCAAGTGACTTATGATTGTCTTTACCACAATGAATGATGGATTCAAGATGGAAATTCAGGTTTGGGCATCAGTGCCGGAGCCGGGCTGGGAATCTCCCATGCCTCTCTGCCTCAGTGGGAGCTGCAGAGCAATCTGAGGGTATGGTTCCGTGTTTGCCTTTCTCATGAGCCTTGGCCTCCGAGCAAGGAACTGGGGTGGGATGTCCTGCTCTCTGTAGATTCCTGCTGGCCCAGCCCTACGGAGAAACCCAGGTGGTGAGCGAAGGAGCCTGTGGACATGGTGTGTGAACGGTATGTGCAGGGGTAACCAATGGGCTCAGAGCCCGAAAAAAAACCACAATGCCCTCTTGCTTGCTGGGTACTGCTCCCTACCCCACTCCCTTCCTTCCTTCCTTCCTTCTGATTCCTGCCCCATTACTGGGAAATCCTGCCCCTTCCTCTGCAACCACCACCTTTCCTCCCCCCTTTCATGTACCAACAGAAGCATCTCTATTGGTGTATAACCTGTGCAGTGGGAAAGACTAATTAGCATACGGTAGGTCTCTAGGACATGCATGAATGAATGATAAATATAATTGGAAGTTTCTTTGACTTTAAGTTCCTTAAGGGCAAGAACATTGTCTGATTTATCTCCACCTCACTGGGATGCAGCATAGTACCTAACACACAGCACGTGCTCAAGGAGTATAGGTTATTGAGTGGATGGTGCACAGGAGCAGGACAAAAGTTAAAGAAGAAGGGATGAGTGCTAATGTTCAAAACTATTTTTAAGAAGTTCCACCAGTCCAAAGTCTTTCACTAAACACCTAGGACATCTCAGTTCTGGGATGATCTTCCTGTTTCATCTCACCCCCTTCCCATTCCCACCTCATTCTGAAAGCTCTCTGGTTATTAGCGAAAGCTCTAAAGGCAGAAGGCTGGTCACAGGGGGATAGGCTGGGAGAAGAGGCAGGAGTGGAAGAAAAGTAAGAGATGTCACAAAGAAATACAAGAGTAAGAGAATGCTTCCATTTCCTCCCATGTACTCCCTGTTTGCTGACAGGGACAGTAAGACCTGCTGTCATCAGCCCTTCCTACACTCACTGGTGCTGAAGCCTGAATGAGGAGCTCCAGAGATGGAGCTTTAATGCTTGAAGAAGAATAAAAGCTGTGATTATTTTGTCTTTATCTAAGGCCACACTTCTTTCTGACTCCTTCTGGTTTCTTTCAGGTTTTGAGTATTCCTGAGTGCTGGCGTTTCTTTTCCAAACAGTTGAGATATGTAAACCCAGGGAAGGCTTGAGAAAGAAAGAAGCCTCTGAGCAGGGTGTGGGGGTCAGGTTTTAGAGGAAGACCCAGAAAAAGGGGGAGCTTACTTTGGTGGTAGCACTAGGGAGGGAGGAAGATCTCTTTGGAGCAGCTCCCAAAGGACGGATATCAGAAGTCCATGTGGGGAAACGTCATCCTGTCAGTGTGGATGCAGTTCTGGGAAATGAGCTCACAGAGTCCTTGGGGAGTCTTGAGGAGCCCCAACTTCATGTTGCCATGGAGAGCCTCATCACTTCATTACCACAGATTTCCTCAAACGTCATGGAGCTCACGAAAAGAAAACTTTTAGAGGGTATATTAGTTTCCTAGCGCTGCCATAACTAAGTACCACAAACTGGTGGCTTAAAACAACAGAAATTTATTCTCGCACAGATCTGGAGTTTAGAAGTCTGAACTCAGGGTGGTGGCAGGGCCATTCTCCCTCAGAAACCTGCATGGGAAAATCCTTCCTTGCCTCTTCTAGCTTCTGGTGGTAGCCGGGAATCCACGGTGCTCCTTGGCTCCAATCTCCTTGGCCTCAGTCCTCTGTCTTCACATGGCCTTCTTTCTTGTGTGTGTCTCTGTGTGTTTCCTCTTGTAAGGACACAAGTATATTGGATTAAAGGACCACCCTACTCCAGTATGACCTCAGTTTAATTTAATTATATCTGCAACTACCTGGTTTCTAATTAAGATCACATTCTGAGGTACTAGGGGTTAGGAAGTCAACATATCTTTCTGAGGGATACATCTGGACTCATAACAGAGAGGAAGGAAACTAAAGTGCAAGAGGAGCCAGGAGGGCTGTCTCTAACCCCTATGGAGTCAACTGCTTTTAACTTTTTGCTCTCTGACCATGACATTTTTTTAGAGATTCTTGGATTATTCCTCACAGCCCATCTTTGAGTATTATTAGTTTTGGAATTCAGCTTTGAATTCGGCCTTTCTAGATAGGACGATTGTAGCCTCCTGGTTTTGTCCATTATTGTCTTTGTTTTCCTTTATTCCCAAGAGCTATGTGTGTTGGGAGCAATCTTAACTCTCCTTATGCCTAGGTCAGCCATGGCTCCCTGTTATTTCAATTCAAGCTCAGTGTTGCATTCCCTCAGGACATGTTTTGTTAGCCTGGCGTTGACAGGCTCAAAGCTAATTTAATCAGCATGTCCTGGTCCTCAGTGACCTCAGTCTTGGCCCAGCCCTGGGGACAAGACAAAATTGATCTTGTGTGGGTTTGTGATATTGACAGTTGAAGGCTTTGGATACCTAATATCAAATTCGCTTGTGATCCAGATCATTAAATGCTACAGATACACATAGTGACAGTCCTTGGACCTTTTAGGCCCCCTTATGAAGGCAAGCGCTGACATTTTTACTTATCCCTTTGAAACCCTAGGTTAGACCATAAAAAATGTAACCCCAAATCGGGCCCATCATCCATTCAAATTAGGCAAAAGTAACAACAGCCAACATCTACTACACAGTATTGGCATTCTGCTAATTACTTCTCAAACATTTTCTTATTTAATATGGTTGTTCTCATAACAACCCTGTGGGGTTGCCACCCTTTTACAGATGAGGAATCTGGAACGTAGAGAGATTAAGTAATTTGCCCAAGGTCACACACCTTGCATGCTACAGAACCAGGACTCAAGCTTTTATCCAATTACACTCTGGAACCAAGGCATTTTCTGGGGGAATCATACTGTCTGCACTGAATCCCAAAACACTGTTCAATCCCCTCAACAACCATGATGGTCTTGTTAACTATATATTAATTAAATCCTTCTTGAATCTAAATGTTCTGCCTGTACAATGTCTTGAGTAAATGGACTTCATTAATTTAGTATGTGCTATGGGTTTCCCGCTTTTAGAGCTAACACTATCCTCTTTAACCTTTAAGGAGGACTCCTTAATTTGAAACTATAAGATTTGTAAACTAATTTCCCCTAACAGGAACCTTTGATTTTCTTTAGATTTGTTATATTACAGTTTAAAAGCCTCATCTTTCTAAGTGAAAGAGTCATGTTTTCAGCTTTATTGGAAGGCAGCCATTCCACACCACCCTCCCTGCCCCACATGCTCCAGGCAAACCAAACAGGCTCTTTCTCTAAATGCTTTCAGTTTCCTTTCAACTGAAATGCGTTTCCCTCTTCTCCACCTGGTCCTCAACTCCTCAGAGGCAAAATCTATACTTATAACTGGCTCCACGGTCACCCCGTCCATGAAGCCTTTCTTGATTCCCCTCCAGTGGAAGTGATTTCACTCTCCTATGATGTAATACCACAGGACTATTTTACCTTCTAGTACTTCATATGGTGCTTATTGCTTTCTCTCTTGGATTTTATTTACACTAAGTGTAATGGTTAGGCTAATGTGTCAACTCGGCCAGGTAATTGTGTCCAGGTGTTTGTTCCAACAAGCCCTGGGCTAATTGTAATACAAGAGCATTTATGGACTTCAATCACCAGTGAGTTTACTGCGTGGATGGCTGATTACATCTGCATCAATCAGGGAGATTACATCATCAATGGCTGGCGCTTTTATCCAATC
>JAQZBX010012455.1:0-41168 GCA_029593785.1 Cabassous unicinctus
CACCTAAGCCTTAGTGCACTTCCCCCTTCCCTGCTTATAAAAGAGTTGATTGTAACCCGCGCAGCTGTATAAGAAGAAGCAGCAGATGTAGCCATGTTAGCAGAATAAAGAGCACAGTTTTTGTTTTATCCGTGTCTAGTCTCATTCCTTCACTGGATAGCTTGTCGCCACCGTTGATTTGTCCTGCGGGTCGGGACAACAGACTGGAAGACTAAATATCATTAAGATGTCAATTCTACTCAAACTGATATACAGATTCAATGCAATCCCAATAAAAATTCCACCAGCATTTTTTAAACAAATAGAAAACATGATTATCACACTTATTTGGAAGGGTAAGGGTCCTAAATAGCCAGAAACATCTTAAAAAGGAAAAGTGAAGTTGGAGGACTCTCATTTCTGGACTTTAAATCATATTACCTAGCAACAGTGGTAAAAACAGCATGTTACTGGCATAAAGACAGACACATAGACCAATGGAACAGAATTGATGATTCAGAAACAGACCCTCACATCTATGGTCAAGTGATTTTTGACAAGCCTGTCAAACCCATCCAGCTTGGGCAGAACAGTCCATTCAACAAATGGTGCTGAGAGAACTGGATATCCATAGCAAAGGAAGGAAAGAGGACCCCTATCTCCCACCTTATACAAAAATTAACTCAAACTGGAACAAAAACCTAAATATAAAAGCAAGAAACATAAAGCTTCTAGAAGAAAATGTAGGAAAATATCTTCAAGACCTGGTGGTAGTTGGTGGATTCTTAAAGGAGATGAGGAGGACTGAGATGGACTACTGATGTTTAATGTATGTAGAAGTTTTAATTAGCTTTACTGCAAAAGTGTGGAAATGTACGGAGTTGATGGTAACACATTATAGTGAGTAACAGCTGGTTTATAAATGGGGATGTGGCTGAAAATGGTAGTCTAGGGATGTAAATGCCAATTGATAGAAAGCTAGAGAATAGTCTAGGGACTGAATAGCACAGTAAACCCAGAGGTGGATGAGAATTGTGGTTGATGGTACAGATGCAAGAGTGTCATTTGTGAGCTAGAGCAGATGTACATCACTATTGCAGGGTGGTGGGAATGTGGAGAAACATGTGAAAAATACAACTGGAGTAACCTATGGACTGTAGTTAACAGTAATAATGTAATATTCATGCATCTATGCCAAAGATGTATTGTGTTGATAATGGGGAGTATGGGAAAAGTGTGCCAAATATGATAATAATCTGATGATATTATCCCATAATCTTAACAAATGTTCCACCACGGTGTGGTGTGTTGATAGAGGCGTGTTGTTTGAGAATTCTGCACATGTGCATGATTGTTTTGCAAGCTTAAAACTTCTGTCATAAAAATATATTTAAAAAATAATAATAGGGTAGGATGGGGGGGGGGAATACACCAAATGTAAGATAAGGATTATAGTTAGTAGTAAGATTTTGACAGTATTCTTTCATAATTTGTAACAAATGTCTCACCACAATGCAAGGTGTTGGTGGAGGGTTGATGTAGGGGACCCCTGTATGATGTTATGCATGTTTGCATTGTAAGTTCACAAGTTTTACTATATACTTATTGCTTATTTATGCTCATGTATAAATGATATAAAATAATAATAATAATAATAGGGTGGGTTGGGGGAAAAATACTTTGGTTAGTAGTAATATTTTGAGGATGCTCTTTAATCATTAGTTAAAAATGTTTCACAACAATGCAAGGTATTGGTGGTAGGGTGAGGTATGAGAGCCCTGTATGATGTTATGTATGTTTGTTTTGTAAGTTCAGAACCATAACTATAAACTTATTGTTTATGTATGTTTATGTAGGAGTGACATACTTCAATAAATCTGTAAAAATGGGGGGAAAAGTCAATAACATCAACGTAATTCCTCACAGTGATTGGGAAATAGCTGGAGGTTCGCATGGCCTGTGGGCATCAGGGAGGCCTTCATGGAAGACGCCGGTTCTGAGCTGTAAAGGTAAGAGGCATGTACACGTGGCTCACATCTAAGTAAGCGAACATCTTCCAAGCAGGAGAAACTGCAGAGCCCAGAGCAGGTGCCCACTAAACTGTGGCCTGCTAAAGCAAACATTCTTCCAGATCACTCCATGTTAAGCTTTGGACTCTGGATTTTTGGATTTATCTTTAAAAAGGACCTGACAGCATTCATATATTTTTAAATTATAAAATTCCATCCTGCTATGCCATTTCTATTTCTTCTGTTTATAATCATGAGGGGATATGTTGTTGCCCTAAGTTAAGTCAGTAGGGATCAGAACATTATTTTATTTGAGTAAACAAATGTCACTACCACCACAGGAGAATGACAAGTGCCCACAGACCACTCTGCCTGGGCCCCTCCCACCTCCCCTTCACATACACACACTGCTTGAACAAGAAACTTCCAACTTTTTCCTTTTAGTATTCCTAAGGAGGAGAAAAATAAATATGTGCCCAGGGAGGTGGGGGAGGCAGACAGGGGTTAAGAAACCACACTCTAGGCTTTCCATTGTAGAAATAAATTTGATGTCCCTTTTATCTCAAAACTTTAAATGAGTAGCACATTCTCCATGACATGTTTATGTATATTTAATAAGATAGTACTTTTAATAAGATTATGCTCATATATATATATACATAGAGAGAGAGAGAGAGAGGGAGGGGGAGAGAGAGACAGAGAGAGGGGTTTACATTTAGGAGGATTACTGTCATGGAGTGGCCCACACAGAGCTTGGTGTCCTGACCTTACGTCTCATTCACTGCAGAATTTTAGATTGGTCTTGAAACACAGTGTTCTGGCAGAGAGGACCTTTAATCCTGGTAAACTGCATCTGAGTAAGAGTAGCAAGAAGCTATGACTCCTGGGCCTTGAGGATAATGACCATCCCAGAGAAGAATACTCTGATATTAGGTATCACTTTCTCAATTTCCCTCCTCGGTTCTTATATACTGTTTTAGTTTGCCAAGGGCTGTAGATGCAAAGTACCAGTAGTGTGTTGGCTTTCAAAATGCAGATTTATTTGGGGTAAAAGCTTACAGTTCCGAGGCCGTAAAATGTCCAAATCAAGACATCAGCAGAGATGCTCTCTCACAAAATCAGCTCCCGTGTGGTGAAGCAAGATGGCCAATGAGCTCTGCCAAGGTCCCTGCCTTCCCCTCCAGAATTTACCGTCTCCAGAGCTCAGCTGAGGGCAACCAGGCATAGGGCTTGTCTCTTTCCAGGCCTCTTCTCTCTGTCTGGGCTGCTCCGCTTTCTTCCCGAGTTCAGCTGCTATCTATCAGGCATATGGCTCATCTCTCCCTGGGCTTCCGCTCCTTGAGCCTCTCGGAGCTTCTGATTTCCTGAAATCCTCTCTCTCACATGGAAAGATGAATATAATATGGTGGCTCACTTTTCCTGTGTCTCTCTCTCTGTGTCTCTCCATTTTTATCAGACCCAGCAAGAGGGTGGAGATCAACCTGAGTCATGCCTCACTGATGTAGCCCAATCAAATGGGTCTCACACCCACAGGAATGGATTACTTCAAAATATAATCTTTGTCTTTCTGGGATTCATAAAAGAATTTTAAACTGTCACAATACCAATGTGCTTGTTTGAGAAAGCAGAAATTAGAATGCTGAAAGAGCAGCTTTTATTAAAATGTCTCATGTCCAACAGTGCAAAGTGTCCGTCATTTCAACAGGCTCATTCCTTAGTATGATCTATGTAGATCTCCAGAGCAGTCGTTTGTTAGTTAGTTCATTGATCTTCTAGACCAACAATTGACCTAATAAAACCCTTATTGGAATTGAGTTTTGTTCATATTCAACAGAAAAAAAAGAGAAGATACCAAAGTTAAAATAATAAAAAGCAAAAGTAGAGTACTACTACACTCCTACTGTGACCAGGTAAAACCCAGATCTAAGATACGATAGCTTTAGTGTATGACAGTTGTCATCAGAAATTTACCCAGAAATTGAAGATAAATAACAGTATGGCTGAGTCTTCATTGCCTACTAATACACTCGATCTATAAATCTCAAGGTTTTGCCTTTTATTGTTTAGCTTGAATTATTTGATTAGCTTGGAATAACAGGTGATAAAAGGAAGTTCATGCTTAGGAAATGATAAGCTGAGCTGAAAAAAAAACGTATTCATGAAGAGCACAAATAGGAAAATAGTCACAAAATGATGCATACCATTTTCAGGGGTTTAATATATTTTGGGTCTCAAAACTGCATTTTCAGAAATGATACCTTTAATCAGTTGTAAGGGAAATATGTACAGATTCCAGGAAAGCTCTAAACTGTCCTTTTGTTAGAGCATGTGTCCTTCTCCCCTGACCAACCTAATATGGTTCCTGGTATATAGTAGGTGCCCATCAAAAGTTTGTTGTCTAAATAAATCCCCAACCTAACATAGTTTCTGTACATAACAGGTGCTCATCAAAAGTTTGCTGTCAAAATAAATTCACACACACACACGAGGGGCAGATCTGAGTTGAAGAGGCATCCTCATGTAAAGTGCAGAAGAACAAAAATTCAGTCATTGCCCTCACTGATTTGACAAATGGAGACAATTAAAATTAAATTTGGTCATCCAAACATGTATATCTAACTGGCAACCCAAATTATACAGCTCAAAGCTAGTGTGAGCCTAGAGAAGACTCATTGGTGCAGTTACTATTTTTTCACTCACTCCTCAATCCTTCCCATAAATAGATCATAAATAACCCCAGGCCCTATACAGCTTTCTAGGTTGCCAGAGTCAAATTTTAAGAGCAAACTTTAGCCCAGTGTCTTCTATCCCCCATGACAGGACCAATGAGGGTTTCTCACATTAGTCCACATTATTTTTATCACCACTTAGAGGTGGGACAAAATGATAAGCATCACCTGGGAGATGCCCCTGCAGCGTACCTGTGAATACAGCAGCATTACCCAGCACAGAAATCTAAGAGAGGACATCATAGGAAAGTAAATCAGAAAAGATCTTATTTTACAGATGAGAGAACTAAGGTTCTAAATAGGGGTAGTGACTTGACTAAGGTCAAACAAATGATAGCACATCAATATTAGCCTAGGCCCAAATGTCTTGAGAAACCTACAGAGACGATTTGGACTCATCAGCATTTCTGATGATCTCATTTTAAAATTAACATGAAAATGAGAGGAAGGCAGGTAGACTGTCAGATGTTAAAATCAAGATGTGATATGGAATTCATGGCTGAGCTATGCAATGTTTTTTGTATGGCATAAACCAGATTCAGCACCATCATAATACCAGCGTATGGACACCTTATATGTGTTTAGACATCACAGATGGACATATGGGGTTTCAGTGTTTATAGCTGGCAAATAGACCCAAATAATTAGATACATTGGGCTAGTAATGTTAACTTGCTAATAGAATATTTGCTCAGAGGACAGAAATATACAGAATAATTTCACAATTAACCTTTGAAAACAAAAAGAATTGCTGCCTAGAAGGTTTTCAAAGTTTAATTATGAAAGATGCTTAAGGGTAAATCTGAACCATGACCTTAAACATTCTTTATCTTTACGTATCACATCTTATTTGGAAAACAAGGCAATCCTGGTTCCTAAACTGTCTTCATATGGAATAAGAAGATGCAACTTCCTAAAGTTCAGTTAGTTGATCAAAATAACCTTAAAAAAATTTTTTTTTTAATTTTTAAAGAAGCTTTAGATTACATAAGTTACATCGAAAATATAGGGGATTCCCATATACCTGACTCTGCCCACCTCCCATAACCTTTGTTTTTAAAATTTTAATTTCATTCTTTGTTCTTCAAATTTAAGCAGGAGCTTTTTCCAGTTTACATACCACCTATTTTTATTTCCTTAATAAAAATTTTAAAATACTTCTCTTTCAGAGCAATTTCAAACCAAAATTTTCTGTATTGAAAAACATGATTGAAACCTAACTCTAATCAATTGAAACAATATACAAAGCTGGAAGCAGTGAAACAAAGAAGAATTAATAACAACCTAATTGGCAAATGTATGGTATTTTGCTGGACAAAATTGATCATCCATGTCTCTGAATCTTTACAATTCCATGCTATTTGTCTATACACATTTTGTGTGTGTGCTTGCCAAAAAGCAAAGGAAATAAAATGACTTTTATTGAACATGTTCTACGTGTTTGGGACACAGTAAACAGCGTAGGACTTCAATAAATATTTTTTAATAAATGAAGGTCAGGCACTGCGTCAGAAAGTTTATGTGCTTTGTCATTTAATTTCAATTTCACTGAGGGTATGATGGATATCATAGTTTGCTAATGCTGCTATGACAAATACCATACAATGGTGTAGCAGTCTGAAATTACTTATGAATCCCAAAAAGAGAGATTATGTTTGTAATCTAATCTATGCCTTTGGGTAGGATACCCTATGAATGCATTAGATTCAGCCAACATGTCTTGATTAAATTACCTGCTAAGATTAGGGCATTGATTCAACCATGTCAGTATGACTCAGATTAGTCCCTGCCCCCTTGATGGGCTGACATAAACGGACACTCACTCAAGAAGACACACGGGAGAGGAGAGAACTTGGTCATTTCGGTCCTGCCATGTGACAGAAAGGAGAAGACTCAAACAGCTAAAGCCCCAGGAAGAGAGATTCCATTTGCCTGATAGTTTGCAGCAGAAGAGAACAGAGCAGCTGAAAAGCTGAGAGACTGATACAGTAAGCCCTGAGAGGCCAGGCAGAGATCGCCCGCCATCTTGCTTCAACATGTGGCAGCTGACTTTGGTGAGAAAGCAGCCCTGAGTTGGACTATAGCCTTGCAACTATACGCTTTTACCCCAAATAAAAATCCTTTATAAAAGCCAACAGATTTATGCTACTTTGCATCATTATCATCTTAAATAATGGAAATTTATTGTTTCGTAGTTTTGGAGATGAGAAGTACAAACTGAAGGTCTTGACAGGCAATGCTTTCTTGTGGAGTCCCTTGTGTTCTGGTCCTAGCTTGTTATAGTCCTTCAGGTTCCTTGGTTTGCATCTCTGCCTCTGTCACATGTTTTTCTCCTCTGGCTTTCTTTGACTTCTGGCTTCTACTGATACACTGCATCTTAATTTCCTCTCTAGTCATATGGATTAAGGTCCTCCCTAATTCAATTTGGCCTCATCTAACTAGATCATCAAAGCTCCTATTCACAAAAGAGTCCACATCTTAACTAATAATAACATTACCAAAGGTCCTATTTACAAAGGGGTTCTTTTGAATATGTTTTTTTGCCAAGTAATTCAGACTTGATCATGTCTTTTATGAGGGACATCAGTCAAAATCTAACACTGGAACTCTGTGAAATCAGGTGATTAGCTCATTATTGTCCTGTAGGATAAGTCCCAGATTTAAACACGGTCTACATTTTTGGAAACCCTTAACATATTTTTAAACTAAAAATGAATTCTATGGACATTTAATACAAATCTAAATACTCAGCTTAAATTGATCAGCATCATCACAATATACTATCTCCCTTTTTGTGCCTACAGAAAATCAGAATGGAGAAACATGTTTCCCTATTAAAATTTTAGGGCAGGCTACTATTGAACTGTGAATATAATGAATAATATGAAAAACCATCTTCTTCAAAATCTCTTTCCACACCACGCAAGTCTTTGTTTTGCATGCTGTCTAAATTTCTATTAATAAAAGACTAATTTATGTTAATAATTTTCCTCTTTCAAAATGCAAATATCCTTGGGAAAATTAAATAGATTGCTATTGATTCCTTAAAGTGAACTGATTTAATCAAAATGCTTCCATCCAGCTGAGATAAGTCTCACTGGGAGACAAGGCATTTCAATTCAGATGCTTATGCCCACAATGGGAAGGTAGAAAAAGACATTTCATGTAAGTGTAGGCCTGGGTAGACCCCATAAGAAGTCTTATGCATCCAAAGAGCAGCATGAGGGCAATTGGAGAGGAAGTCCAGAAGGGAGATGAGTATGGAAAGAGGTGGTTTATCCACTTAGTTTGCTTAGGTTCAGATTTGGTGTCAAGCTACTGAAAAGAACACAAAAATAACTCTCCAACACATTCCAGCCTTGCACTATATAAGCCTAATCCAATTATTGAATAGTTATCATGCACTGTCCGTATGCATGGCATACCCTTAACTCCTAAAGAAATTAAATACTTACATGAAGGATTAAAATACATGTATGTGGGCAAACATGTATTTTCAAAGTGGAGGCCAAAGACAAAGAAAACACATACTTGCTTTCAAGGAGTTTGCAAGCTGAGTTACGTAAGCATATAGGTTTCTTTAACAACAAGCATAACAGCTCAGAACCCAGCTCATTTCTGAGTAATGTGATCGAACCGTATGTTGAGATACTGTAGACCGTCCTTAGGTAGGCTTTCCTAAGTTCAGCCAGCAGTTCTGTCTACTTTTGTGAGACAGTGCCAATGATTTTCTTATACATGCCTCAGGATCCCACAAACTCAGGTATTTAAACTAGCACTGAGATATCCCTAAATAGGACTGAGATTATAACTAAATTATGAAAAGTGAAATCATTTACATAAAATTTTAATTAAAACAACTATAATATTGAAAGATTCAAAGAATAAAGCTACAACACAAGGGAAAATAGCACTATATAATTTACTGAATTTCAAACCCTGTAGTTTTGGGCTTCATTTACTAGTTATTTAGATGGACACAATGATCCCATCTTTTACATAAAGAGGATACTCTTTATTCTAACCGGTGAGCAAAAGGTCTTCTCAGACTAAATCTGTTCTATGATTTCTAACTTTTTAATCTAAATGTTATCTCAATTCTCTCATCCATCTTCACTCAAACCGCCATTTAACCTCTCACCAAATAACTATGTATATTTTAAACACACATCTTCTAAAGGGCCATTGATCACTTTCTGCTTTCTAATGTACTTGGAGCAAAATTTCAATGCTCATCCTATAAACATCTATTAAGTACAGATTGTGCGCAACTCCCTTTTGTAGTCTGCATTTTAACAGTAGAGATCTCATGATAAAGCATTGTATTTACTTTAAAATAAGACAAATTGTAATTAAACAAAGCTTACAAGGTAGGTAGATAGCAAGTCCCATGAGCTAAGGGTTGGTTTTAGTTCTGTGAAACTATCAAATTTCATTTTCATCCAATTCCCATTCCCTCAATACTACTGAATTCAGCATTCAGCTAGCTTTAGTAGGCAGGCATTCTATTCTAATCATAAACAACATGTTATTGGTTGATAGACTTTCAACCCTAGCTGAAACAAGGGTTATTTATGTAATATTAATATAATTCTCATTGGAAAAAGAGAGACTTGGTAGCTACAAATGGCCTTCTTGGCATTATGCCACCTGGGCCTTCCTGATGAATTGGAAGTCAAGGTGTAGCTCTTAGCCTGCCTACTTCTGTCTTTTCCCTCCAAAACTCACCCCAGAACTCTAAGCCTACTTTCACTGTTTCTGAGCTGTGGAAGGACTATGATGTTTGTGATTCCTAAGGGGAGATATGCACCTGTAGCCTGGCAGAACAGGTGTTGAATCTTGAGAGTAGAAGTGGTGCTAGAGAGTCTAGCTTTCAGAGAAGGCAATCCCTCCAGAAACCATTAATTAAACTTGATTTACAAGTGCTATTTTACATGGACATATCTATAGGACTCACCTAAGTGAGCTATCATCTGCTCACCATTTTATACACACAAACACAGACACATATGCAGATATTTAATATAGAGTATGTATTACACACATGCTACATATAATTATATAAAGAAATATCATTTTAAGCATCTTCAAAAGTTGCTTAGCAAAAATGTTTAGTTATACTTTGTGAACTAAGAAAGTGAGGTTAAATATATCTATTCAGATTAGAGAAAACAAATAAGCATTGGAGAAATGGGCCTGGAGAAAGACCAAAATAGCCACAAGCACAACAAACTCCAGGGCCTGGCTGGATTTCCTGTTGCCTTTTAAGCACATTGTTCATTTTTAGGTTGACTGTATATTATCACAGATTTCTAATAGCAACTCTATGACTTATGGTCTCTTGAACTTTGGTGATTGCTACCTCTAAATCAATGTCACCCAGTTTATATGTTTGCTAGCGCATGATCTGATCCGTTATGAAGTGTGTGAATGCAGAGTGTGCTTGCTTGCACGTGCACGCCCATCAGCCAGATGCACATGCTTATGCATGTGCTTGAAACTGAGTTTCTTGTCAAGAAAAATGTTAACAGTATGGGTGCCGGAACAGCCTGTGTTCACGCCATTCCAAACGAAGCTGCAAGTCGTAGGGCCATATGCTGTGGGGTTTTTTTTTTGTGAGAAATCTGACTTCTTGCCAGCTCACGTCAACACACGTGGATCATATGCCTATTATTTAATTTGCCTTTCTAATAGGTTGCCTCATTGAGACTTGCGTGTAACGGAGGAATGGCTGTGTGTAGGGGGGCAGGGGAGAGGAGGCTTAGCAAAGGCTTGTGTAGAATAGTCCAGTTTGGTGAGGTCTTCTGTATCTCCATCATTCACAGACAAGAGTTTATAGTTTTCATTCTGCCAAAAATAGCGTCTAAATAAATCAATGTAAATAACTAGCATATAAATGTTAACAGAAGTCCAGATTGGAAGAATATGGTACAGGTGATACACAGAAAATTTCTAATACACATCCACTCTGATTTGGAGTTGGCCCTTATTCTAACACAGGTTGAACTATAATCGATTTACCACGGGTTACATGGGGAAAGGGGATGCTAAATGAATTGATAGGGTAAAATTCATTGCTTGGCTTGGTTAGATGTCTCGTGGCTAAGATTTCCTCCATCCCTTCAGTGCAATGAAAGCAGTACTTTGCATGCATATATATAATAAATAAAAACGTTTCTGACCCATGTATTAAAACAGATTTAATAGCCAATCTTTTCACATTTTTAGTTATTGAACCCATACTTATTTTCAAGTGTTCTACAACTTAAATTTTTAAAATTATTTTATTTTTAAAGAAGCTTTAGATTACATAAATATTACATAAAAATATAGAGTAGTCCCATATGCCCCACCCCCTCCTCCTCCCACACTTTCCCACATTAACAGCATCCCTCATTAGTGTGGTACATTTGTTACAATTGATGAACCCATAGTGGAGCACTGCCACTAACTGTGGACTACAGTTTACATTGTAGTTTACACTCTGTCCTGCACAATTTTGTAGGGACAATTTAAATTTTAATGAGCTGAGGCAGCAGTCTCACTATCCTACTTGAAGCTGTGTAATCGTCCACACATCTCTCTCCTTAACTTTGGTATGCCACCTTAAGCAATAACTTTCAGGACGCAGATGCCCAAGTAGCCGGAAAAGGCACACCTACAGAAAGCTGCCACCATTTTTAAGTCACAAGTTTTCTGTTGAGTACTGGGGGTTTTGCCAAGGAATGATTCATTTTCTGAGATTTAATTAGAAAAACTGGAACATGAAGATAAAAAAAACAGAAAGAAAACATCATTATCTATAGCAATGCTACTGAAAAGAGCGTATGGTTTTCTTTTTGTTTGGTTTTATTAAAGGACCAACATCCCTGGTGATTCATATTATCTGGGAAAAAAAAGTGAAAAATGAACAAGTCATGGATTTTCAGTGCTCTAATGACTTATACTAATGTATTCCTTCATCTAAATACAGATTTCTATTTAAAATTCAGTATGCAGGGGTATTATGAGTTCTAGTTTAATGGATTCCAAATAATTGCCCTTTAGAAATGATGAATAGCTGTTTAAATCCACTGATAAGAATACACTATTTCTCTCCTAACAATAGGCCTTCCACATTAACTGTGTCATATATGCCTGAAATCAGTTTATTAATTTTTTATTGATATGCAAAATCCAAACTGATGACAAATGGAAAATAGCTCTTTGCTAGGCATCCCCAAACTTCCCCCTAAAATGCCTGTTGTTCTTGCAGGTTATCAAGGAGAGCAGAGGCAGCAACATTTTGAAAGGAGGCCAGGTCCATGAAATAAAGATGATGCCCTCTACTCCTTCTTTGCTTTTGTAGGTTGTGCAGTTCAAAAAGATGTGGTTCTACGATGGAAAGAATAACCAGCTATTTCCAAACCCCACAAAGAGCAAGATTTTCTGAAGTTCCTGGTGTTATCAACCAAAGCACTAAAAAAAAAAGGGGGGGGGGGTAGCTTCCAGGACTTGTTCATCGCTTTAAAAGGTAGCAGGAGCAGGAGAGGCAGAATGATTAAAATTAAAAATACATTATTCATTTCCCTTATGTAGCATTAGCCTAGACTTGTATTCTTTTATTTTATTCTTGATCAGAATGGATGGCTTTTTATACTAGTTTAAAAAAGATATAATATTCTGAAAGCCATGGCCAGAATAGATGCAATAAGCCTTATCCTATTTTGAAGTAAAAAGCACATATTCATTATTGGAGTGTCAATATTTTCTGAATTTATACACAATTATATTACATTTTACTAGCTATATCATTACATATATTGATATGTTCGGTTAATAAAAATATTCATTCCTATAGGAAAATGAAAATCTGAGCTCTTTCTAAACTGTTATAATAAATGAAGCAAAGGAAAATGGAATCAACTGTTAATCTGTTTATAAGAAGTACCTTCACCACCTTTAATTTTATGTCTCTTACTGTCCAAGAAAAGTCTATGGAAAAATCTGTGATCTTCACAACGTGAAAAGCAAAATGAAACAATCTTCTACAGGAACTGAATATAGACTTCAGAATTTATGTGATTCTTTGTTCCCTGCTGGTTGATTTATAAAGTCGTTATGGTTAGTGCAGTATTTATGTTTTTAGAACAGTCCATGAATGGGGTTCACACAATCCATATGGACAGCTCTATCTATTTATGCACACAAACACACAGACATACAAGCAAACTGCAATGAAATGGAGAGTTCTTGCTTTTTGTGCCCAGCACACCATCTAGGAAAATACAGATTATCAAGGAAGACTCCAAGATTTCTCATTTCACCTCTGCCATCAATATTAATAAATTTACTCATTTGTTCCTACAAGAAATGCTAGCCAGGATCCAAATGAAAACGGAAATGGAAGCAAAGTCTTGTTTTATTTTTCAAGTGAGCATATATCACTATTACTTCATTTCCCTAAGTCCCTTATGAGAAGAAAGAAAGAGGGAGTGAGAGAAAACCACTATCTTCATATGTCTGAGTCACTGATACTATGGTAGCGAGCGTAAAATCTGTTTTTATCTTTTCAGCACCTCGTGTATAAAATTACTTGAGGTTGCTCTTTCTCTCCAGCAGGAGGGTGGCTGCCCCTTTTGTCCAGGTCTTTCTGTCTTCCTCTGGGGCCCCTGCCTTTTCTGCACACCACTGGCACCCTGAGAAGGCCGGCCCCGCTCATGGCCTGCCTGCCCATTGTACCCCTAGCTGCAGTCAGCCTTCCTTTCAGGCCTGCTAACTGCTGCTGTCGACTTAGCTTTCATGCCGCACTGACAGGGGCTTTCTGAAACCAGACAGTTTCTGAAAAGAGGGTCTATTTGCATACACAATGCCATGTGAGGAGGTCTGCTGGAAACAAAAAAAATTCACTTGAACGAGTCTTCCCGATCAGCTCATTTTTTTTTTTTTTTTGCAACCAACTCCTCCTCTAGTTACCACTGCATGCTAAAATGTGGCTGAGAGTTGGCACAATTCTTTCCCTCCTTTTCCTATATGCCACATCTTATTAAATAAGCCAAAACATATTTTATTTTCTGAGCTAGTCTGAACAGAATCCATAAATAGCCTATGGTATGTGGCGTGAGGAATGCTTTGCGTGCTAAATGAAGGCAGGGAGCCAGCTGCGCATCAGCTAGCCACAGCCTTCCCCTAGATTTGTCATGGGCGCCTCATCAACATGCATAATCGAGCCAGGAGCTGCCCATTCCGACTCTGTGATTGCAGGTCACCAACTGCAGTGCTGCCCCTTCGCTGAGGATCCCAGAGGCCAACATCATCTCTGCTTGTCAGCTATTTCCTTAGTTCCCTGCCACCCAGAAACAGACCAAATAATTTCCAAGTTTAAAACCAGCTACAGCAAGACATTAACATAAGGCTGCAGAAAAGAAATGAAAGGAAACATCATTAAACCAGTTAGGTCGATGACAAGCCACACCTGGTTTAGTAAACATCTTCAAGCAAACCCAGTTTTAAAGGAACTTATTGGTAATTGTCTTAGCTTCATAGGGCTGCCAGAACAGAGTACACAAACGAGGGGGCTTACAACAACAGAAACCTGTTGTCTCACTCTTCTGGGAGCTGGAAGTCTGAAATCAAGGTGTTGGCAGTGGCTCGCCAGCAATCTTTGGGATTCTCTGCCTCCATCAACACATACCCACCCGATGGTGTCCAGATTTCCTCTTCTCACAAGGACACCAGTCACATCGGATTAAGGGCCCACACGACTCCCCATTTTAACTTGCCTAATTCCATCTGCTAAACACCCTCTTTCCAAATAAAGTCACCTACTGAGGCACTGGGGAGTAAACTTCAATGTATCTTCTTGGGGGACACAATTTCAACTGTAATAGCAATGCTAAAAACTTTTACTTACTAAAACTCCCAAGGTTATAAGCATGTGCTAGGCCAATGGTAACTAATAGCCAATCCTAGCTGAAATTTAGCTTGAGTCTTCTTTTTACATTTTGGAGACAATAGGACCTGGTGGATGGAGAGGAAGAGCAGACATTCTTCCATCGTTTTCCTCTTGTTTTCCTTCGTCTAGTGTCTAACATAATCCAGCATTTTACTAGAGTGTTTTTTGACCCCTTAAAATGTTGTAATTGTGAACTACAAATACAATTTCCCACAAAAGGATAGAAGTCTTCTTGGAGAAATGGCTGACTCCAGGTCTGGGGCAGGAAATGTACAAAATGAGTATTGATATCTTGTCAAGAAAGTTCTTATCAAAACACAGAGGAGTCAATCTGAATAAAATTCATTAGCTGAAGATGGAATAATTTAACCATCACTAAAGATAAAACCTGCAGAGGATTGAAAGTCCAATACAATTAAATTCATGAGTTCATGAAGTTCAAAATGATACTTAAAGAAAACAACTAATTGGTCACCCTGTGGAGAATGCTAAGAAACCATTTCATTATTATGAAAACTGGTAGTTAAAGGGAAAGACAAGAACAAGTCACATGCCTTTCCTATCAAATCATTACTACTGGGGACCCAAGTAGTGGATGAGGGGAAGCTTAGCTTTACAGAAATAAACTCAGAATACCTCCACGTTGTAAGCCCTTAAGACAATGGGCCACTCCCCAATCATCAGTTGCTGCCAACATCACCGTCTTGTAGGATCACTCTTAATGAAAGTACACAATTACACTTTTGAGGTCATCCAGGTCAAAAAGAAGAAACAAACAAAAAGCAAACTAAACATGATTCTTATGAGGCCTTCAGATGAAGGAGGTGTAAGGCTCAGAGGAATATGATAAATGACACAAGGATGAAATGAGGAAAATCCAGGATGTGGAAAATGCCACAGGACAAAATGATCTGGATTCTTCAACAAATCTCCATAGAAGGACCTTATCTGGATCCCAACTCACATGATCTGTCTTAATTAATTAATTCAACTGAACTAAACTAAAAAGCAAATTAAATTATAAAACAATTGGGGATATGTGAAAATTGATTAGATATCTGATACTAAGAAATGAGTAAGTTTTGAGTGTGACAAGGTATTGCTGCCATATCTTTAAGAAAACAACCCGCATATTTTAGAGAAGTTTACTCTAATATTTATGGATGAAATAATATTCCATTTTTTTATTGGCATCTAAATAACTGATGGCCGGGGTACATTATAGTAGAGATGAAATGAGATCTGCCATGATAATTATTGAGGTTGGGTGATTCGTAAAGAGTTCATTATACTGTTCTATCAAATTTACAAATAAAACTTTATTAAAAAACAAGACTATTAAGGCTCAATTAATGAGTGGTACTATCAAAACATGTGCTATTTTCTCCAGGAAACTTCCACAAATCTTAAGTCCTCTGACTGAGCTACGGGACTATGTTAGAAACAGGGGGGAGGTGGCAGATCGTCTTGCCAAATACTTGACAAACTTTGAGAAACCAAGAATTTTTAACACATGTAAGAAACTAATAGACCATAAAATAAATCTTTCAGTGCTCTGGAAACAGTAAAAAATGTATCTGCTTTCTTAGGCAAAACATTTGTTAATAATATATCAATTATCTATTTATTAATTTAAAGTATTCAGTTAGAACTGTTATGATTGTGTTAAAACCTAACCATTTTAAAATGCACAAAGCACTTGGTAAAATAGTTCAGGATCTGTTTTTCATTAATTTATATTATCTTTAGAATTTTTTGCATACTAGGACTTGAATACCACTTCCACATCCTTTAGGCACATATAGTTTTTTTTTTCATCTTTCAATACATTACTTGTGCTTAAAGTTATATTTCTTATACAGAAGATTATAAAAATAATAAAATCTATTTAACTTAAATTATATTTTAAATAAATATAATATGGAAATAATTAGAGTAAATCATTAATAACTAATAGGAATTCATGCTTTTTGAGTCATTTGATCACATTTGATCCCAAAGCAATGAATGAGGTATGTTGGGAGACAGATCTCCATGAGTCCCCTGCAGATCTGCAGATCTTGTGAACAGAGGCACTGACAGCCCTCTGTCCTGGATTAGCCTTTCAAGGATATTTGCATAGTGAACGGCTTTGGAGCAGAGGGCAAGTTTGTTGGTGTCCAGTATAATAAAGATAATTTCTTTCTCTGGGTCAAAGGTTGGGCAGCTTTGCTTGCTGTCCCACATAGACTGGAGTTTCCCAAACCTGGGGCCCCTCAGCTATGACCCAAACACACTGTGTATGCAGAATCTACCTGGGCCCCTCAGTGTCACTTCCATGGGACTTGAAGGGGCAAGCAGAACCAGAGTGAACATGACTCTTACTGCCTGCTGTGCTATGAGTAATTAAATCCATTGTCCCTAACCCAGGAGTCTCATGTCTTCTGCCAGCATTAAAAACAACAACAAACAAACTGGCAGGCTAGCTTGTCAGCCATTCAGACCTTTCAGAATGCCTGACAGCTTTTGGCAAGACAGATGTGACGCTGACGTAGGTATGGACTTGTGGAAAAGAAAGGAGAGTGCCTTGCAGGTAAAGTTGGAAGTAAGGAAAAGACTCCCTGGGATCCAGAAGCAAATGCTCTACTCCAAGGAGTAGGTGAGGGTTTGGGAGCAGTAAGGATAGGCCTACTGTCTTACCCATTAATGAATGTTTAGAGCATGAATGGTGAGAGATAGGATCTAAACAGATGAGTTGGATCATGCTACAGCTGATGTTCACTCTCCTCTAGGGGGGAGGAGAGAGGGCCAAGGACCCCAAAAGCTCACATGGGTTTGGGGTAAACAGAAAGCATTGGGAGTTCATTTGAATGAGCCAGGAGAAGCCGCTATGCCGGGTTTACGGGCATGGAGCCACTCTCCCCTCAGTACTTCCTGATCACCTCCTCCCCTTCACCCCAACCTCAGCTTTAAGGAACAAGATGATTAGAGGTTGGGCTAAGATTGCTCTGTCCCCACAGGGGACTGAAGATGAAATAAATCTTGGTATGCTGGGAAACTTCAGGAAGGGGAGGGGACAAAGTCTTACCGATGTGTCTGCTACACACACTACACCACCTTCTTAGTAGGTCCTATAGGAGAAGCACCAGATTCACCGGATGTGGTTTGGGCAGGGCTCCTTAACAATCCAAAATGACTGGATTTCTTGATCCAAATCAATGTACTCTTTTTGTTGCCTCTGTTTCTGAATATACAGTACGATGTGCTTGTACTTCCCTGTCCCGTGAGTGTTAGAGGAGATTCCCCTTGTTGGGAAGAGCCACATCTAGAGAAGAGCCAGTGGGATAAACTTTCCTGCCATTTGCCACCAGTGGCTGGTTCAGGATTTAATTAAAAAATATCTCTAACCTCTAATATCCAAATCTTTCACTCTATACTTAATGTCCTATTAGTTGGTAAGTCAGAAGCATCAGATTCAGTAGCCTTGACTGCAGTGTTATCACACCTCTGCCAGCAGGGATAAATGAAAAAAATTTATACAATTTTATAAAATCTAGGACGCTCCTTACCAAGCAAAGTTTCTTGGGCCTATGTGGTTAGATTCAAAATGCTCAATCACTCTAGAAATCAAGGAAAATCAAGAAATCAAGGCAAAACTGCTCTATTATACCCCCATCACCATAAAGGAGGCCCAGCATCTTATTGACATCTTGGGCAGAATGTGTCTCACTTGTGCGTTCTACTTGGCCCTTGACATTGGCTGACCCACAAATGAGCAATGTCTGAGCTGGACCGAAATCGATAGGCTGCACTGGAAGCTGTCCAACAGGCTATGGCATACCCTCTCCCTTTGGGGCCCCGCATTCTAACGACTCCTTTAATACACAAAGCTCCATGACTGATGATTTTTCCTAATGGAACCTCTGGGAAAGGAAGGCCTTTACCTGGAGGTGCCCCTTGGGGTTGTGGATGTGTCACTTCCCTCACATGACTACTAGGTACATTGTTCTTGAAAAGCAGCTATTGTATTGCTTCTGAGTTTTATATCTAAGCATTGTCTTGTTATTGAAACTGAATATCTGACCCACAGGAGCCTCACGAGTGCCCAGCCTGATCTTCCCAGTTGCGTTTGATCAACTCGGATGCCACAACTAACAAGATAGCAAGGACCCAAAAAGCCTTGTTTAGCAAGTGGAAATGGCATATTAAAGGACCTACATAGTCTTGCCCAGAAGAAAAGCTGCTGACACAACAGGGCCCATTCCCTGATGAGATTGACTGGAATCAAGCTGCCGATCAAGCCTGTCAAGCCATAATGCCTCCACCACTGCCTGAGTTCATCGTCACACCAGATATGGCTCTCTTCTACCATCAAAGACTGGACACAATATAAAGGACTTTGCATTTCTGATACAAAGGCTACCACTGAATGCCAAACTTGTGACTCCTGCCAAAAGTGGACCCATCTGTCTTGCTGTGAGGGAGGCTAAATTACACGAGCTGTTGTTCAAGTCCTTTTCTGGCAGAGTGGCTACACTGAGTTTTGAACCCTCTAGGGTATTGGTGGTGTGTCACCACTGCTGATTCTTTTTCATGTTGTAGTGTTGCCCATTCCAGTCCAATCAGCCAGCTCTGCTCACACCTCTGTAGTCACTGAAATTAAACTGTGTTGTGTTTTTTTGGTTTTCTGGACTGTGTACAGTATGGCATTGTGCCCCTTTTTATCACAAAAGCAACTCAACAGTGGCCTGATAGCCAACGTATTTGATGAGCTTTACGTGCTCCCCACCATCTATAGGCATCTGGTATTCTTGAGTGGTAATAGCACCTTCACAAAAATTGACTCAGAAAGATTTCTACCTCCCTCATCACCTCCTGATCTACATGCATTAGTGAGGCAGTTTGGTCACTGATTGTCCAGGAAGAGATCATCCTGTTTCAGCCATTTCTTCATAGAATGATCATAACTAAAGTAGTCAGAGATTATATAGACCTGTTTTGAAAATTCAGGATTCTCCTTGACCATCCTGAGTATGATGTGTCCTTCCTTCCCCAAAAAGCAATACCAACTCAGTCTGGTTGGCACTGATTAAAAGAGGGCCTAGGATATTCAGACTTAATCCTGTTGAAGTTTTCTAAAGGTAACTTTGTCAATTTTGTATATTACAGACAAAAGGTTTGGGTGCAAGTTGTGGATAACTGGAACAAAGCTGACGTTATAGCTACTGGAATGAGCACTCCGATTTTGTTACAATGGAGGGAGAGCAACAAGCCAGCAATAGGGAGGGAGAACACTTTAGATACCTGGAAGAATGGGAGAGCAGAGTCATTATGATCTGTTGTGTTTCAGAGTTGCCATTTGAGTCTTCTTCCTGAAGGAAAACACTCTGATGTGGCTCTCCCAAACTGATGCACATCCCTTCAGTTGTACTGACTTCTGGGTCTACCATCTTCCACCAACCAGTTATGACTATGATTTGATTCCATTGCTCTTTTTCTCGCAGAGAGTCTAGTGGGAAAAGTAGGAGATGGCCCCAGTTCCTGCCCTCCCATGCAAAACACCTCCAGATGCCCCCTCATTCACCATCCCTTTCTCTGCCAATCTCAGTCATCCCATGGGGCAGATAAATGCTACCAGAGTGGCAGAGTGGATAAAAAGGACAGAATGGACTGAATTCCTTCAAAAACAAGACTAGACGCAATTATGTGAACCAAACTAGGATTCATAAGGCCTACCAGCCAGCCTGGAGGCCACTCTGGAGGCTCTGTCAACCTGTACAGAATCAACTTGAGGGTGCGGATCCCAATAATTGCAAACATCACTTTCTAAAGTCACCATGTGTGTCTTAACAGGAACTTCTTGAGTACAAGCCAGGTATTAATTTTCTCCCTCCCAAAAACCACAATAGCAGTCACCCGATGACAAAAGGCAGTAAGAAATTTGCCCCTAACTTAGGTTAAATTTATCTATTATAGCACCTTACCCCGGAAGAAATTCAGATCATCCTCAACTCACTGGCCAGGGTTGTTATAAATGACAGAATTCCTGTAGCCTTCCTCCTCAGAGGCCAAAGCAGAGTCTGTGCAATCACTAATATATCCTGCTATACCTGGATTAATGCCTTGGACCTAAGAAATATGTCAATAGAATTATGAAGAGAAGTCACCTCTTGAACTAAGGTGGATCCTGATGGTTCATGGGATTTGTTCAGCTGGTTGGGTCCAGGACCCTGTGGTCATGATTAAGGTCAATTCGAAGGCTGACCTCATTCTGCTACTTGGAATCCAGTTGATAATAGCCTTAATTCCATGTTGTACAGACAAATCAAACAGATTTGGTCCCAGAATTGTCAGTCTAACTAGTCAAAGTGACTGTAGAAATGGTGTACTCATGGGAAAAAGTGTCAGAACTACCTACATTGACTCAAAAAGAAATAGACGATCTCAACAAAGCAATTACTAGTAAAGAGATTGAATCAGTAATCAGAAACCTCCCCAAAAAAGAAAAGCCCAGGTCCAGATGGCTTCACAGGGGAATTCTACTAAACATTCCAAGAAGAATTAACTCCAATTCTGCTCAAACTCTTCCAAAACCATTGAAGAGGAGGGGACACTCCCTAAGTCATTCTATAAGGCCAATGTCACCCTTATGCCAAAGTTGAATAAAGATACCACAAGAAAAGAAAACTGCAGACCACTGTCTCTTATGAATATATGAAAAAATCCTCAACAAAATACTAGCAAACTGAATCCACCAGCATATTAAAAGAATTATACACCATGATCAAGTATGATTTTTCCCTGCTGTGCAAGGTTGGTTGATAAGAAAATCAATTAATTTAATATACAACATTAACAGAATAGAGGGAATAAACCAAATGGTCATCTCAATTGATGCAGAAAATTTGATAAAAACACATTCAACACTAGGAATAGAAGGAAACTTACTCACATGATAAAGGACATATATGAAAAGCCCACAGCTAAAATCCTACTTAATAGTGAAAGACTGAAAGCTTTCCCTCAAGATCAGGAACAAGACAGGATGCCCACTGTCACCACTTTTATTCAACTTTGTACTGGAAGTTCTTGCCAGAGCAATTAGGCAAGAAAATGAAATAATAAAGCATCCAAATTGGAAGGGAAGAAGCAAAACTTTTTTCTTTGCTGATGATAGGATCCTATATACAGAAATCTTGAAAAATCCAAACAAAGTTCCTAGAGCTAATAAAGGAGTTCAGAAAAGTGGAGAGGTACAAAATAAGTAGTGTTTCTCTATACAAGCAATGAACAATTGGAAGAAGAAATCAAGAAAAAATTCCATTCTCAACAGCAACTAAAAGAATCAAATATCTAGGAATAAATCTAACCAAGAATGTATAGGAATTATACACAGAAAACTACAAATCATTGATAAAATAAATTTTAAAAGACTTAAATAAAGGGAAGGATATTCCATGTTCATGGATTGTAAGACTAAATATTGTTAAGATGTCAATACTACCCAAAGCAATTTATAGATTTGATGCAATCCAAATCAAAATTCCAAGAACCTTCTTTGCAGAAAAGGAAAAGCCAACCATCAAATTTACATGGAAGAGTAAGGGACCCAAATAACTAAAGCCATCTTGAAAAAGAAGAACGAAGTTGGAGGACTCAGACTTTCCAATCTTAAAACTTATTACAAAGCCACAGTAATCAAAACAGCATGGTACTGGTACAAGGACAGACATATAGACCAATGGAATAGAAATGAGAGCTCAGAAATCAGCCCTCACATTCATGACCCAATGATTTTTTGACAAGGAGCAAGACCAGTTAATTGGGAGAGTCATCTCTTCTACAATGGTCCTGGGAAAATGGACCTTCATCTACAGAAAAAAGGAAGGAGGACCCCAACCTCACACCATATACAAAAATCAACTCAAATTGGATCAAAGACCTAAATATAAAAGTTAGGACTATCAAACCCTTAGACAAAAATGTACAGAAGAATCTTAAGGATGTTGTGTTAGGCAATAATTTCTTAGACTTTACACTCAAAGCACAAGCAACAAAAGAAAAAATAGATAAATAGGACCTCATCAAAATAAAAAAACTTTCGTTCCTCAAAGGACTGTATCATTAAGATAAAAAGACAATCTACACAATGGGAGAAAATATTTGGAAACCACATATCCAATAAAGGATTAATATCCAGTATATATAAAGAAATCCTTCAACATAACAACAAAAAGACAAACAATCCAACTTAAAAATGGGCAAAAGACTTGAACAGACACCTCTCCAAAGAAGATATATGAATGGCCAGAAAGCACAGAAAAAGATGTTCAACATCATTAGCCTTTACAGAAATGCAAATCAACACCACAGTGAGATACAATTTCACACCCACTAGAATGGTGCTATTTTAAAAATGGAAAAGATGTGTTGGAAAGGATGTGGAGAAATAAGAACACTCATTTATTGCTGATGGCAATGTAAAATGGCGCAGCTGCTGTGGAACACAGTTTGGCAGTTCCTCAGGAAGCTAAATATAGAACTACCATATGACCTGGCAATCCCACTGCTAGATATATACCCCAAAGAATTGAAAGAAGGGGCAAATAGATATTTGCACACTGATGTTCATAGCAACATTATTCACAGTTGCCAAAAGATGGAAGCATCCCAAGTGTCCATTAACTGATGAATGGACAAATAAAAAGTGGTATATATACACAATGGGATATTATTCAGTCATAAAAATTAAGTCCTTGCAGACATCATATTGAGTGAAATAAGCCAGACACAAAAGGACAATATTGTATGATCTCACTGATTTGAAATAATCAGAATAAGCAAACTCATAGAATCAGAATCTAGAATGTAGGTTACCAGGGGACAGGGTAGGGATAATTACTGGGAGGTCAAGCCTTAAAATGTACAGGTTTCCTATATTGAATGAGGGAAATGGTTTGGTAATGGATGGTGGTGACGGTAGTGCAACATTGTGAATGCAATGAAGAGCACTGAAGTATATATTTGAATATGATTAAAAGGGGAAATGTTAGATTTATTTATGGCAACAGAATTAAAAAAAAAAAAATTTTAATCTATGTAAACACACACTGAACCCTAAGTTAAAACCAAGGACTTTAATTAATAGTACAATTTAAAAATGCACTATCATCAACTGTAACAAATGTTCCATACCAATGCAAGGTATTTGTGGTGGGGTGGTATATAGAAACCTGTATTTTATGCATGATTATTCCGTTAACTCAAAACTTCTCTAATAAAGAAAAAATATTGAAAAAAAATGTGCCAGATGCCAAACAGCATAAAAATGAGGTGGATGTTTGGGTGGGAAGGGGAAGCTGGGGAATGGGGAGAAAGCCCTGAAAAGTACAAGCTGAAATGTAGACTTATATTAAGGGATTACAACAAAAATTGTGTGTTTTAAATATTTATAAATTGATTATTTAAGCAATGGGATACCTTTGTTAATAGAAACAATGTGAAAAATAAACATTAGGCTCCCAGGCTAACCAACAAATGCTTATTTAACCCTGACCATAATTTAAATAGGGTATTGCATATTTGATTTTAAATAGTTTCTTGCTTTTTCATTTGATGCATACACACATATAATACACATTTTATTTCAGCTACTTTATATCTTAAACATCTTTGAGGATTAATGTGTGCTTTAGTTTACTAAAGCTGCTCAAAGCAGATACCATAAAATGGGTAGGCTTTTGACAATGGGAATTTACGAACTTACAAGCTTACAATTTTCAGCCTGAAAAAAATGTCCAAATCAAGGCATCATCAGGTGATGCTTTCTCTCTGAAGACCAGCTGCCAGCAATCCTGGACTCCATCACATAGCAAGGCACATGGCAGCATCTGCTTGTCTTTCCCTCTTCTCCCAGGTTTCATTACTTTGGCTTCTTGCTTCTGTGGCTTTCTCTTTGTCTGAATTTCATTCTCTTATAAAAGACTTATAAAAGGATTAAGACCCACCCTGAATGAGGTGGGTCACATCTTAACTTAAATCCTATTCATCAAAAGAACCTGCTTATAATGGGTCTACACCCACAGGAATGGATTAAGTTTAAAAACATACTTTTCTGGGGTAAATACAGCTTCAAACCACTACATAATGGTTGAGAACTAACCACAATTCATCGTATTTGTTTTCTATGAAAATGTGCCTATTGCTTGCTTCAAAGCAGACACATTGTCCCAGAGCTCTAACTGCAGAAGAGACAGGCTATATAGGATTAGGAAGTGTTCAGGACCCCAGCCTTGATTCTAGGCATCTCTGGAAGTGTCAGCGAGGAAACGAAAACTCAACTCAGAGGAACACGTCTCTTTTTAGGGTTTTGGAAAATCCTCTCTCTAGCATGCAATGGCCACTGACGTGAACCAGTCTGGGATTTATTACTCTGGGGGGGGTGGGGTGCTCTGAATTTCAGAATTAGCAAAAGGTTACCAGAGTTGGAGTTCAATAAAAAGACAATTAAAGAAAAACAGAGAGGACTTTTTTAAAAAATCATAATTGCTTTAACTAAAGATTATTCCTAAAATTCTATTTAGATTAACTATATTTTTTCTCCGTCATGATAGATAATTCCATATTTGAAGTAGGTTTCAAAGCTAAGTGGCTCTTTCTCTTTTTACTGGCACCAAATTTTTAATATGACACTGAAAGGAATTAATAATCAAGGAAGATACGATGTTAACTGTAATGGTGCCGAGACAAAGTCAGAAAAATTAGTATATCCTCAGAGAGAAAACTAACAGGCACAGATTGATTTTTTTTTTTTTTTTTACAGATTGATATTTTAATCACCTCAACATGTTAGCCTATTGCCACTTTAATAAATAATCCTTCCTGAAGTATGGCACTTACCAAATGTTCTTTCTCAGACAGTTGTTCTTAACTTTCTTTATTTGGAATGGGGGGAAGGTAGAGAGTTTGCATGGATTCTTTTCCCAGAAAAATTCACATAAGAAGAAGCAACACTTAGATACTGTTTATTATGTTCCAGATACTGTACCTTATACTTGATAGTCATTGAATCATTTACGTGTAAACAACTGTAACAAGTAGGTCATTTTCTTTATTATATCCATTTATTAAGTGAAGAGATCATGGCACAGGCAGATAAGAAACATGCCCAGACTCACATGCTAGTAAGCGCCAGAGCTGGGATTTGAACCCAGGTGGCAGGACTCCGGAGTCTGCCAGAACCCAAAGCCCACTTCACTCTAGTGTCTTACATTGCTATACAGAGTTATATGCAAAATTGTACATACAATTTCAAATGGTTTTACCCAACACTCTATGCCTAGTTTTAAAATCTTTATTCTAATAATGATTGGCAACAGTTGCTATTTTCAAATATCTGAAAACTATGATGACATAATCAGAAGCCCCTTCTATAAGAAAAATTACTGGAAGAAAAAAGGTTGAATAAAATGATGATTGGCATTTTATTTCTCTTTAAGATAGAAAACTATCCAGATGAGTGGAGTAGCTTCTCCTTATGAGCTAAATCCTCAGAATTCTAGGTACCATTTATTTTTGCTATATTAAAAGATATAAAACTTATAATACCTCTTCATCTCAGAATGCTTGCCATATCTTCTTCCTGTCGATCAGGTGACCTTTCTTTCCTTTAATTTTTCCTAAATCATCCAGCAGAGCATTCTCCGTCTTTTTTTCCCCACTTTTAAACAAGTTTAGGAGTTGGACTAGATGATAGAATAACCTAAGTTTCTTCTTCATTTCTGTTCATCTAAGAAATAAATAATGCTCATCCATTATCACCTGGTGATTCAATTTCAATAACCAAAGCTACA
Organism: Cabassous unicinctus; assembly: GCA_029593785.1. Classification (NCBI taxonomy): domain Eukaryota; kingdom Metazoa; phylum Chordata; class Mammalia; order Cingulata; family Chlamyphoridae; genus Cabassous; species Cabassous unicinctus. The sequence goes on from JAQZBX010012455.1 coordinate 26,483, forward strand.
AAATATTTGTGTTTGTGTCTCTAGACAGCGGGAGCGCTAAATTCACATCAGTTAGCTTTTTATTTCCCTAGTGAGGTGCTTTTCCTCAGGCTCAGTTTTTAAAGGATACCTGAAGAAAGTTCTCTATTGATGTAAGACAGCGGCAAATTCTATGTATTATGTTGTGTTCATTACAACACAGTTAGGAAACAGAAGATCGTTTGCTGGCTGATTATTAGGACCTGCATGGGAACAAAAATGAATATTGCCTCACTAAACTGGAAATCAATAAGAGACATGAAGAAGAACTGAAAATTCAGTGGGTACAGCCATTAAGCCGAAGGCACAGGACCCTGGATGCAAAAGCACATTTTAAAAAATCCTACCATGCAGACTTCTCTTTTCAGTTTGCAAGTGGTCAATTGCCATAATTATTTCATCTATTTTATCTTAAATAGTAGTTGCTTAGCCTAATGCATCTGGCATCCAACTACAAGTTGACAAAGTATATATAATGACTCTTTAAAATGGCTCTCAAGAAAAATTTTGTCATCCTATAATCATCTGATTCATGCTGAAGACATACTACTGTCTTTGGGGAATATTCAAATTTGTAAAACATGCAAAAAAGGAATGAAATGACATTTTTGAAAAGCTGCTACCCAGAGAACAAATAGTTATTACAGCAAATGACAAAGGCTTTTACAGTATTTTTAAAAATTAACCAAACAGGGTGTTCTCCAGCAATAATACTCCCAGCCTAGTAAAATCTATCAAAATTGGAATTTGACAAGGGTCAATTTGTTTGGTAAATTTATGTTTTTCCAAATTACAAGAGTTTGTAAGTTCTTGATTTTAATATTCTAAAAATTCATTTAGAACTTTCATTTATGTTTTATTAAATACTCCATAATCATGCTTTAATATTATAAACATCTCAAGAATAATTAAAATATATATGCAATTTATAAAAGCCTTGACGTTTCTAATTCATTGCATGCTAGATTCCTATTAGAAGCTTTTTGCTTAACCTTCCCCCTACATGTTTTACTTTCCGAATCCTTATGCCTTAAATCTCCAAGCATGCTATGAATCTTTGTTAAAATATGAGAACAAGTTAAAAATGGCACAACCAACAAAACTGGACTCTCCTGGAGTTCACCTTTGTTTACCTATATATCTAAGAGAGTTGAAAAGAAGTTGAACTCGATGGTAAATTATAAATCCATCACTGGTTAAAGAGTGGCTTTGGAAGAGAAATTGAAAATGATGCCTTGCATTTGTGCAGCACATTACAATACACAGGGCCTTTGACATCCACTTTCTCATTTGAAAATTACAACATTCCCATAAGATAGCAGGACACATATTATCGCCACTTAAAAGATGGATAAATTAAACTATGGAATGCAAAAGTACTCTGCCATACATCTTGGAAAATTGTGAACTTTGCAACAGGACCTATCCAGTCTAGTTGCTGTTTCTACCAAATAACTCTAGTTCCAAGTATGTAAGACATTTTTTTTGTACTCATAATATTTACACATTAAATGTCAATCACCAATTTGTTTTCTATGTAACTTTGAATAAATCCATACAACCAAGTAATACTAGGGATCCAATTTATCATAGGGACAATTTTAGTTTTAATTTTTTGCAATTTAATTACTTACAAATTAGACAAAGTTGATGATCTTTTAAATGTAAATGTTTGAAATGACCATTTAAAATCGTAAACCTCTTGGAATATACGCTCAGCAATTTATAAATGTATTGATTTAAAATTATAAGATATTTTAGCATTGCTTAATTTATCTATATTTATTGCAGCATGGATAACATTCAAATGGCAAAATACAGTGTACTGGTTAAGATATCTTTTTAAAACCTCTTACTGAGCTCCTACTGGGATTGGCATATAATTGAAAACACTTAACAGCGTATTTCAGGGACTGTTGCCAGGGAGTGAATAAGAGAATCGCATTTCATTTTTAAATGCCAGACAAAAGTCACCTAAAATGATGGTTAACAGTGGTTAGAAGAAGGGAGGAAATTGGGCTAGGGGGAAGGCATAATTTACATAAGGTGCTTTTTATCTGAAATTTTCTTTCTTTTGTTGAACTTGACAATTTACCAGAGCCTTTTGAGAAGTGTCTGACATCCCTGTTAATTAAGCAGTAAGCAGTAAGAAGTGACAGGCAATGTGTTTCTAGAGAATTAATGCATCTCTTGAGTGAATTCACCCCCTCAAGAAGAATCCTAATTCTGAAAAAGCATTTTTGTCTCATATAGAATCTTAACATTGAGTAAATTGTCCAAGATGTATTTATTCATTTATGTTAAATCTCTCTCTTCTGCACCTTAAATCAGCAATATCTCTTTATACTACACAAGAATCTTTCCACTACAATTACTCAGAAGTGACACCCAGTGATTTCATGAAGGCTAGCAACTACTTATGTCTAAACAGTAATGTCACCTCTGAAAAAGGAGAATGCATCACTAAGCTTAGTCCCTTTAAGAGTTTGCTCCTGGTTCTGTAAAAGATACCAGGCTACGTGTAAAAAGAAAACCTCGAGGACTTTCAACACTTGGATGAGCTGTTCTAGAACTGCCCCTGTTTGTAGCTGATTCTGTCACTTAACCAGGCTATTAGCAGCTCTCACCTGTTCTGAGGTCCCTGCTCAGTCTGCCTGGCACCCAGTTTAACACTTCAATCGACCTTCCTACGTTTCTTGTCTTTTAGGTTTGTTTTCTGTACATAAATCCATGTCTCATCTCACTGGCACACCGAAAGAGACAGAGACAGAAGAAGCAGGGTGGAGAGAAAGCACAGGGACTCCAAAGAATAGGGAGGCAGCAAAACATGCAGTCCTGAAATATGGGAAGAAAGTGGTTGACTCAGGGTCTTCCATTAAATTACCATGAGCTCTGAGTGTATGTAATTCAGCTCAGCATAACTTCCCTAACCAGTGTGATTTTGAATGGGTTCCTTGTCACCAGAGAGGACTGACCAAGAAGGAGTGCTGGCTATTTCAAATATGAGTCTACAAATTTACCCATCCAGATGATGGGAAACATCCTGACCTGCTCCAGCTAAAGTACTCAGAGATTTCCCTGACCCAGGGCTATTTTTGTTATTCTTGAAGGTCCAAGGAGTTGCGATTTTCCTGAAGATTGAGGCCATAAGAGGTTATTGACCTTGGGTAGTTCCATTGGGTGGTGGTTCATTAACAAGTCCTAATTTAAATGGATCCCACTTTTTAGCTTTTTGTTGAAAGGAATTGCCATGCATAGAATCTCATCCCTGACTAGGGCAACATGACAAATAGCTGGTGTTCCTGACCACTGTCAATCTAGCCTAGTATGGAACCCAGGACCTAGAGAGTAGGGATCATTTGAGCAGAAGCCATCAGCTCAGTCTCTTGCTATGGACATTTGCATGGGACTCTGTGGCTGCCCTGCATTTTAAACTGTTGCTTTCACAGATACCTATGAGATTTGTGGTTTTCCAGAATATATTGCGGGTGTGGGAGCAGGAATTAAAGGAGCTGCTCCAATCCCCGTCTTTAAGTGATGAGGTACCAGGTACATGCCGATTCAAAGCCATAGACCCAGGCATTCCAGGCGCATATCGGGGAAAAAACCAAGGGCCCGTCCAGTCAGCAAGGTCTGCTGCAGAGCTCCTTCTTTACATTTGTAAAGAAAAGGCAAAAATTTAGTCATTTTGGTTCTTCATGAAACATCCCTTTAGTGGAAAGCCAGCTGTGACTGCTACCACACATTTTTTTTCTCCTTGTATCTGTTGCAGAATTCATCCACTAGCCTGTTGTTATTGTTGACAATTTGTGTTGCACATGGCAAAGCAATGGACAGTTATTTTTATGCTTTTCCTTTTAAGACGGGTAGACTTACAATAATATTAGATACTACTTCATACCCACTAGAATGGCTATAAGAAATAAGATAGACAAACAACAAGTGTTCATCAGGACATGCAGACATTGGAACCCTCATACATTGCTGGTGGGAATGTAAAATGGTGCAGCCACATTGAAAACATTGGCAGTTCCTCAAACGATTAAACAGAGTTACCATGGACTCCTTAGGTCTATACTCTACCTTCCACTCGTGGGTGGAAGACTCAAGAGAAATGAAAACAGATGTCCCCACAACAGTTTGTGCATGAAGGTTCATAGCAGCATTAGTCCTAATAGCTAAAAAGTGGAAACAAACCAAATGTCCATCAGCTGATGAATGGACAGATAAAATGTGACAGACCCATACAACTGAATATTTTTGGCAATAAGAAGTAATGAAGTACTGACATATGTTACATGGATGAACCGTGAAAACATGCTAAATGAAAGAAGCCCTTCTATTGTATGATTCCATTTAGATGAAATGTCCAGAATAGGAAAATTTATAGAGACAGAAAGTAGATCAGTGGTTGCTTAAGGCTGGAGTGTGGGCGAGAAAGAAGGATGTGGAGGGACAGTTAATATCACGGGGCTTCTTTTGGGAGGACCAAAATCTCCTAAAATTAGGTAGTGGTGATGGTTGTACAATCATGTAAATATACTAAAAACATTGAATTGCAAGCTTAAATGGGTTAATTGTATGGTATGTGAATTATATCTCAACAGAGCTGTTAACTTAAATTAACAACAAAAAATTAAACTTAAAACACTACCTTAACTGTAATAGAAATAGTGCTGGTCAAAATTGTAAATAAACTATAAATTAATATTAAATTAAGAAAATGACAAGACAAGCAATATACTGGTAGAAAATATTTGCAAAACATATAACCAGTAAAGGATTTAACCAGAATTTGCCAAGAACCCTTAGAAATCGATAAGAAGAAGACAAATAACAAGATCAGAAAATGGGCAAAAGATGTGAATAGACATTTCACCAAAGAAGATATGCAAATGGATAATATTTATTCGAATAGGTGCTCAAAGTCATCAGGCATTGGGAAAATGCAAATCAAAATCACATTGAGATACCATTTCACACCTACTAGACAATAATGGAGACAATAACAATTGTTGGTAAGGATGTACAAAACCTGGAACCCTCAAACATAGCTCATGGGAATGTAAAATGATCCAGCCATTTTGGAAAACAGTTTGGCAGTCTCACCAAAATTTAAACATGAAGCTACCATATGACCCATCAATTCCACTCCTTGGTGTCTACCAAAGAGAAATGAAGGCTTATGTCTGGACACACAACGACTTGCACTTGACTATTCAGAGCAGCCTTATTTATAATAGACCCTGTGGTGGTTAGGCTAATGTGCCAGCTCAGTCACTTAATGGTGCCCAGCTGTTTGGTCAAGCAAACATTGGGCTAATTGTAATGCAAGGGCATTTCATGGACTTTAATCATCAGTGATTTGATTGCATAGATGGCTGGTTACATCTACAATCAACTGAATAGACTGCCATGAGCCATGAGTGACATCTCATCCAATCAGCTGAAGATTTTAAAAGGGGAAGTGATTTCAGCATTCAGAGAGAGAATTCCCAAATCTACTTCAGACAGCTAGCGTCTCCTGGGGAACTCATCGAGGACTTTGATCTGAGTCCCTGGCGTGAACTGCTGATGGATCTCATACTCTACCATGGATGAGCCTCAAGGATATTATGCTGAGTGAGAGAAGCTAGACAGGGAAGACTGAATGTGTATGAAAATGTAGAAAAGACAAACTCATGGAGACAGAGTAGATTAGCGGTAGCCTGGGTCTGGAAGTGGGAATGAGGAGTAACTGGAAATAGATATGAGGGGTCTTACGGGGAGGGGATGATAATGTTCTAAAAATGGCTAGTGATGATGGTTTCACCACTCGGTAAACTTAACACCATTGAATTGTAACATGAAATGGGTGAATTTTGTGATGTGTAAAACATACTTCAATAAAGTTATTAAAAAAACAAAAGAAGAGGTTTCTCTAGAACATGAAACCAAATGAAGCGCTCTGCTAAGATGATGTGATTGCTGATTGTCATTACCAGGACATATGAGGGCGCTAATGCCAACTTGCAATGTGTCTTGCCAAAAGTTCATCTTGTCCCGGCCAAAAAGAGAGAGAGCCTAGATACAGCTTGAATCCTGGGAAGTTCTATCTTTTTCCTGGCTGTAACTGTAAGTGCTCCTACTGCTGTGTTGTGTACACCTTGGATGGAGATTATGGGCTGGATTACTCTGATTCTGTCCTGCCTGCGCTTCCGGCATGTGAGATGATGAGATGTTGGAAGATCTATGTTTCTGGTGGGGGTAGGAGAATTTCCTAACTTGGATCCAGTAAATTATAACCTGCTTATTCTGAATTGGTTTACTCTTTGAAAACATCATTTTTTCAATTGGGGAATAGATTGGAGAGAATCAAGAATGAAAGTAAGGAACCTCACTGGAAATCTGTTGAAATATGCAAGGTGGGAAAGTATGGTCTTGACCAAGGTGGTGGCCATGTTGATTAGATACATTTTACAGATAGGATCATGAAACTTGGTGATAGACTGGAAGAAGAAAGGTGTAAAAAAAAAAAGAAAAAAGAAAAATAAAGTCTGACTTTTGTCCTGAAATAGGGAAACATTGTGGAGACAAATACTTTCCTTGTGAGTCACAGTAGATCTTCCTAAATATTATCATTCAGTTGACCAGGATATGCATTACTTAAAAGTTATTACAACTGGTAACTGAGCAGGTATTGGATCTTTCTTTGTCATTAATTCCTGCATCAGCCTGTAGAAGTTATGACTTGACCAAAAGTCATTCAGACACCATAAAAATGGCCTCACCCCAAGAGTAAGCTCTATTTAGGGACTTACAATTGGCAGGTGGTTTCGTATTTGATCTTCCTGAAGGTGTGTCAGGCTACAAAGGAAGGATATTCAGAATCAGTTGGCTTTGTACTCAATCGTCAGGACAGGTTTGTATATTCTTGTTTATTTAGATAATAGTGCATAATCCAATAAAGACAGGGTGCAAGGTACAGCAGATGTACAAACTTCCTGCCTTTGAAGAAAAATACCACAGTCCTCCGATTATCAAAGATGAAAAAATAAAGACGAGAGGGAAGAGTCATCCGTAGGCTGGCTCCTCTCCTGGACCTGGTAAATTTGCCTAATAAGGGATGGGTTTTCCACTCAGAGTAGCTAGTTTGTTTAAGCCAGACCCCAACTGTGTAAACAGTAATGCTTCTACTTGCCATTTAAAACTGAAAAGTGAAGGGAAACTAATAGCTATTGCATTTCTATGAATTAAGCAATATACAGGAATAATGAAACACACACTATCTTTTCCTTATAACATCTTTGCTGAGATATTATTTTCATGTCAAGTTTACAGATCTAAAATCCAAGCCTCTGTTTAAGCAGCTCTCCTAAATCCAGACAGCTAGTAAGTGGGAGAATTGAGAGGGCAACTCAGATCTGTCAGAAAAAGATCACTTTCCCCCCATTATATCATGCAGCAAGAAGATAAATAACCAGAAGGGAAGGAGGGACAGAAAGAGGGAGGGAGGGAAAGAGGGATAGAGAGAGCCAGCATGGATTACGAAAGATATGGAAACACTGGAAATACCTGGTTTCCCTTAAAGTTATACCTTTAAAGACCTAAAAGGTTTATACTTAGATGCCTTTCATTTAAATCTTAAGAGTACTTTTTAAAGTGGTAATTTAGGAGAGCCAACTCTTCTGGAGTATCTTGCCTATTTTTAGAGCCACGGTGATTTTCTCTGAATAATAAATAAGATACTGGCCTCTGTTATCTGTTTATAACTTTACACTCTTTATACACACACATACCCATACACACAAAAGATACATGCATGCAATAAAATTTAGTATGCCATAACTGCATGCCTACAGCCCTTGCTCACAGCACTCAAGGCAGATTAGAGATCCTTCCAGGCTGGGATGAGTAGGGAAGACATCATAGAAATCATGACCTATATACACATATTTTTATTAGAGAAGTTGTGAACTTACAAAACAATTGCGCAAATGTGCAGAATTCCCATACAACACCCCTCCACCAGCACATTACATTGTTGTGGAACATTAGTTACAGATTGTGAGAGAACGTCATCAGACTATTACCACTAACCATGGTCTAGAGTGTACATTCGGTATTTTTTCCCATACCCCCCCCCATAACCACCCTATTATTAACACCATTCACAGTCCACCATGCATGAGATTAAGGTCAGGGGACCAGGAACCAGACAGCTTTGGTTTAAATCCTAGCCCACCGTTTACTAGCTGTGTGTCCTTGTACAAGTTACCTAGTCTCTCTGGGCCGCTGTCCCCTCAACTGTGAAATGGGGATAACAATAGTACTGACTGCGTAGGGTTGCTATGAAGATTAAATGAAATGATATTTGCATAGCACTTAGGATAGTACTAGACACACATTAAGTAATAACTGAGCATCTATTAAAAACTTAAAGTTAACTTTATGCTATCCTTTGGTTATTTTCCCATGGATGTATTTTGGGTAATACTTCTAGAATTTTGCCTTTATTGTCCTATGCTTTCCTATCCAACTGTCAATGTTGTGTGTGTGTGTGCACATGTGTGTGTGCTATCTCATTCCGGTGAAAATCATGCCACTGAGTCTCACTTTCTTAGTCCATATTTATGAGAACATTTTACTAATACTCCTTGATGTGCTTTCTTTAGCCCTCATTTTATCACTCCAGTTCCATGGAGCAGGGCTCTTTTCATAGAATTAGAGGTATTAAAGAGCCCTGGAAAGGTCATTAATTTTTTTCCCTTACCTCTGCCACCCACTTTCAAGCTACACCACACAAATAAATCATCCCAGACTTTTTCTTCATCATGATGTGGTTCCCATTCACATCTATTCTGCCCTAAGGAAATAATTTTGCTACAGGTGGGCAAATTCAGCACAAATGATATTAACATATGTTTTCAGGAAAACCTTTGGGGGCAAAAATAGCCCCATTAACATTGCCAGTTTCACAGGTTTCTTGTCACTGATCAAGTTTAATTATTTCCTGTGCTACTATTGAAAACCCAGAAATCAGCTTTTTATTCACACTTAATGTTCAGACTGAATTACCTCATGATAAAACTCAAACTAATTCGATAACGGACTTTACCATTTTTTAGACAGCAACTGCAAGGCGAAAACCTATTTCATTGTTACTGGGTCAAAAAAATCTTGTTGACTTCATAAGAAAAATATAGCTAGTTTATAACTCATTTAAATAAATTCAAGACCTGTATGGTGTTCAACTGTGCAAGCTGGTTGTTTGAAATTTTCACTATTAATTGGTTGTTTTAACAACTACATATAGAGACAAAACTTCTAATTAAAAAAATCTGTTAAGATCAAAACACAGGCTTGAGCCTGGAAATCAGAGTTTTAAGCATTATCTTTTCAGCAGCTGGCTGTGGCAGGATTGAAAAAGGGGGAGGAGGTATGGTTTATTTCAGTCCCCATGCTCTTCTTGAATAACTCTTCTGCTATGTCTGGCGTTCTGCTATTCTTCGGAGTTAATCAGACCTTCTAGGATTCCCTAGGAATCATACTCAATTTGCCACTCTATCTGTACGGAGTAGATGGGCAGGACTCATCACTCAGCAGAGGATGCAGTTTAATGCAAATGAGGCTAAGAACGCCGCCAACCCAAAACAGTTCTCCTCAAGTCTGAAATTATATCAATTATGGTCGGCCTTTCAGAGTTTTGACAGATGTGGCATCCAACTCATAGCTCTTGGATGTGAATGAAGCTTCTTCCCTGTTTTACTCCTTGGGGGGAGAGGTTAGGGCAGAGTTAAAAGAGTAGACATCAATATTTCTCTGATCTTTTTTTTTTTTTTAAAGATTTATTTATTTATTTCTCCCCCCCTGCCTCGTTGTTTGCACTCACTGTCTGCTCTCCATGTCTGTGCATTGTGTGCTGTCTGTGTCTGCTCGTCTTCTTTGAGGAGGTATGGGGAACCAAACCCAGGACCTCTCATGTGGGAAGGAGGCACCCAATCACTTGAGCCATAGCTGCTTCCTGCTTGTTGTGTCTCTCATTGTGTCTCCTCATTGAGACATCTCGTTGCATCAGCTTGCCGCGCCAGCCCTTTGTGTCAGCTCACTGTCTTGATTGTCTTCTTTAGGAGGCACCAGGAACCGAACCCAGAACCTCTCATGTGAGAGGCAGGTGCCCAACTTCTTGAGCCACATCTGCTTCCCCTCTGATCTTTTAAGAGGGTAAAGAAATCCACTCATTCAATGAGTCATTCTTTAGTACCCACTATATGACAGGTGTGGTCCCAAGAACTGTAGATGTAAAGGAGGAGGACAAATAATGAACACTTGAGGTCCTCTAGACAGAAGACAATGTAATAATTGAACGTTGTGCATAGAGGTTGTAGGGGAGCATCAGGCAGTCACTGTAACCAAAGGATAAAAATGGTATTTAGGGAAAATGGATGTGTTTAAATCTGCCTACAGAGAACAGAAAATGCTCCCCATGAACAGGAGTTATTTAAGCCAAGTTTTAAAGATAAATAGGAGTACATCGAGTGTCAAGATGAGGGAGCGCGTCACAGGCAGAGGGAAGAGCATGCTGAAGGCACAAAGGTGACAGAGACTAAAGGACAGCCAGGAACCGCAGACAGACCGTCCACACAGGCAGGCAGACCATCTGATGGACTGATGGGCAAGTCCATGGAGGAAGTTTTCATAGGTCAGACATACTAAGATTCTGGATCTTACTCTGCAGAGCACCAACTCTCATAAGAAAGGTTAGGTTCCCACGTGTCCCAGACTTCCAAAGACATATCCAGGTAATGCACAATGCCAGGTAAATTACCTGCAACTTTATCCCATGGTTTCTTACTTAAGAAAAACATATCGAATCCTGAAGAGTGACCACATTAGAGGAATAATCTAGAAAAAAGTAAATCATCTCAAAATTAAGTCCTTTAACTCCAATTATATATATATATTCATATAATATTTATATATATTCCATATATATATAAATTCCACAAAGTTCCAAGTGAACAATAGCTCTCTTGATACCAATGTGCTCTAATACCAAGGTTAAAATCTACTCTTAGACATGATGAAAAGCAATAAAGCGTTTGAGTAAAATGAGTGACATGTTCAATCTGCATTCTGCAAAGATTGCTCTGTTTAAAATGAGGAGGATGGACTGAAGGTCAAATAGGGAAGTAGAATGTATTACAGATTATTATAATAGTGTGATGTTTGAAGTTCTATTTTCTTAAAGTTAATCCATTCCTGTGGGTGTGGGATCCCTTTGATTGGATTGCTTCAGCTGAGGGCCTCTGATTGAATTGTGGAACCCAGGGCAGGTCTTGGTCCTTTATAAAAGGAGGACTAAAAACTACATACTCACAGAGAGAAGGAACCCAGGAGCTCAGAGAGGAATCTGGGAGAGAAGAAGCCACAGACGGAGCACCCAGAAGCTGAAGCCACGAGACCCAGAAAAGCAGCAGATGCCTCCATGCGCCCAGCCACATGGAAGGAGTCCACGATCGCCAGCAGCCAACCTGAAGGTGGATGCGAGGCAGCATCTCTGAAGATGCCTTGATTTGGACATTTTCACAGGCTCAGAACTGTGGGCTTTTAACCTAATAAATTCCCTTTCTAAAAGCCACCCCGTTTCTGGTATATTGCTTTGGCAGACCAGAAACGCAAACAGCCTAGAAAAGGAACTGAAGCCGTGCTAGTTTGACTAGGTAGGAGAGGGAGATACATGAGAATGGAAGGGGAAAGACTGGCTCACCAAGGAATATGAATAGTGAGGGAGAGCGGGACTCTAGCATGCTCAGATGCCAACCCACGCAGCAGAAGAAAACTACCGCAAATGGAATGAAAATGATGTGTTTGTTCATTCTAGAAATGTTGAGCCTTGAACTGAATGGCCTCATACTTTCCAACTTTTGATTCTTTGAAGACAAGTGAAAGAAAGTCTAGAGGTCAGTATGTAATTAGAAATACTTAATTTATATAGAACGGTGGTCAGCAAACTTTTCTGTAAAGGGTCAGAGAGTAAATATTTCAGCCTTTGCAATGCTTACAACCTCTGTCACGACTGTTCACCACTGCAGTGTTAGAGCAGCCATAGACAGTATGTAAATAAACGGGCCTGGCTGTGTTCCAATAAAAGCTTCTTTACAAAAACAGTCGGTCCGTTTGGTTCCCTGTCCATAGTTTACCCACTCCTGTTATAGAGGCAGGCTTGATACAGAAAGGTTACCAGAAGAAATATTTTCTCAGGCATTTGCAGAGAGGTCATATTTACTATGATTAAATCAGATAGTTTTTCAATTGTCTAAATACTAAGGTCATGTCCAAAACTTCCCCAATTATTATGTTTCCTTTGCAATGCAGATTCCTATCATATATATATACATTTTTTAAATAATTAAATATGGTGGCAGTCTTCAAATACAAGGCAGTTACCAATTTACATAAGCACGCATTAAGAAATAGCAGAGTAAAGAAGAATAATTTTGGGAAGCGGATGTGGCTCAAGTGGTTGGGCTCCCGTTTACCTTATGGGAGGCCCAGGTTCGATTCCTGGGTACTCCTGGTGAAGGCAAGCCGGCCTGCGTGGCACGCATGCTGCGCTGACGTGGCAAGATGACGCATCAAAGGGAGACAAGCAGACACAGAAAAACACACAGCAAATGGACACAGCAAGCACAAGCAGCAAGTGGGGGATAAATAAATAAGCAAAATAAATTTTTTTTTTTTAAAGAATTTTTTTCAGCTGAGATGTATATATATATAGAGAGATAGTTATATGTATAACTGAATTTATATATTTATATATAACATATATAATATCCTTCTAGAAAATGCTGAAGACAACTACAGTTTGGTAGAAAACGTTGATAGGATAGCTGGTTCATCTCTTCTACGACTTGGAGTCCAAGAATATTAATAAAGTTTCAATGTCTTATAAAAGTGATTTCTAATCAAAAGAAATGTTTCTAACCAAATCTCCAGAGATGGTAGACAAAGCTGTTATCTCTGTGTAGTGACTGACATTAACTTTTAAAAGCTGAGAAAGCTTTCCTTGTGTACCAGGTAAGAAAAACTTCATTTAGTCATTAAAACAGTACATTAAGCAACACTTCTTAATAAGCAGCCAAAAATAAGTTGCCTAATGGAATATCATGTTGAAACTCTATTCCCACTAGTTATATTCCAAATGGGTTCCTGTCAAAAAAAAAAAAGGAATAAAAATAATGGTTTAGATACCTATCCCTCTAAGTAATTCCTCTTTTATCATCTTTACCATATTTTCTTGGTAACAATAAAAAAGTGCCATATAAAGAAAAGGAATGTAGAAGTGCATGAGGATGTAATCTGGGTTAGTCCAGATTTCCAACTTTCATAAAATCTATCTAAAATTATGCAAGCAGATTAAAGGAAAATGATAAATGGAGCTACAGTCCTCTTTCACTGAGGCTTAGTTTGGTTTTAACATGGTTCTTTTGATCTGTTGTTGGTATGTGTCTCCATGGTAATGGTACTTGTTCATAAATATTCTGGCTGCAGGTTTATCTGATTTTAGTATATGCAATTAAATAGATCTTTTGATCGTTTATCACTTCTCCTCTGTACAAGGCTTTTTGTTTCGGTTTGTTTTCTTTAACATTAGGAATGTGGTCATTCCAGAGCCTAGCAACTTGCTGCCTTCCTTAGGGAGGTCCTTTTTGTTTCTTTAATTTGCCTCTTTCAGTATCTCTTTTGCAGGGCTCTTCATGGCAAAATTTTTTGTTAGTTGACAAATTACAAAATTTGTCAATTATGTCAATTTTCAAACATCATATTGGTTTGAAAACAGGAACTTCACTCAGTTATTTGAATGAGGAAAATTTTGTATTTTTAAAAATAGTTAACAAGATATGAAGTTGATATAGTTAACTGAACCAGTAAGAAGAGAACTCTCACACAGGGCTCCACAAGTGTTCTCTGGAATGGGCCAGAGAGTAGGCCGCCACAGACAGGAAATACGTAAAGGAATGGTCCTGGCTGTGTCCCAGCAAACCTCTGCTTAACAAAGACAGAGGGCACGTTGGATGTGGCTCACAGGCCCTAGGTGGCCAATCCCTGCTCTAAGTATTCATGGCACCCGTGATAACTTAGAGCAGGGATTGGCAGCCTACCCCTGCTTCCACCCTTAGGGCTGGGGGCACAAAGGAAAGATACTGGATTATTAGACTTTGGAAAGTCTTAGAAGAGGGGCCTCATGGGCCTGGAGCCCAGACCTCTCAGGAGGGCCACCGGCCAGTTGGTTCTGCACATGTAGGAAAAACTGCAGACTGGATTCCACTAGAAGGAACAGCCACTTCCCAGGTGAAGAAGCTTTGCTGGGGTGATGCCCGCCATAACAGACAGCAAGCGCACCCACAGGAGGCTGGGGGAAACAACTCTGAAGGCTCAAGTGCCTTTTGTCTTCTCTAGACTCGCAGTCTCCCCCTACAGGCTGAAAAAGCTGGCAGAGCAGAAACGTGATTTGCAGAGTCCCAGCTCCACCATCGTAAAGGATAGAAGGGTAAGTTGGGAGCTGAGAGATAATAACTTAATAATGGGAACACACATCAAAAGCCAAGATTATCATTTAATCTGTTTTAAGATTATGATTAGGAAACCCTTCAAATCATTAGCCTACAGTGGTATAGGGGACTAT
>JAQZBX010012456.1:0-33263 GCA_029593785.1 Cabassous unicinctus
GTGTGGTATTGAGCCATGACGTCAGTTCTTTTGGTTTGCCCTGGTAACATATTCCTTCTCTGGTTTGGGTTTCAGTGGCAGAAGTCTGTTTGTGTGTGTCCTTATTGGTATGTAAGGAAAATTTCCTTCACTGGTGATACTCGAATGGGAATTTAAAATATCCCACTTTGGTAATGAGCTTTTTTCAATGAAGGGATACCTGCCTAACAATCGATTTGACCTCTGTTATGACTATGAGCAAGCAAATAATTATTTTGTTAGGCACGGGGCTGGCATTTAAATGCTCCTAGAGTGCCCGCCACCTTGTGATGAAAATGAAGCCTTTTCTTCTGAAGCACAAGACTCCGCTGAAAGGCTAAAAGGTAGTCATGGATGGACTAGATTGATACAGGTTGCCTACCACCCTCAAGTCCATCTCTGTGCAAGTAGGCACTTTTGGTCATGGGTCAGACAACTAGAGCATAGGCTGTCCACCAGGTAAAAGAAGTATCTCATGAAAAGCACACTGTAAAACATCACAATTGCCCCAAGCCCAGAAAATTCCCCTTGGGCTTAAGTTTTAGGATTGCTCACAATCAGAACTATCTAATAGAATGGGTCCCAATCCAGCTAAAAAATCTAATGGTGCACCACCATCTAGCATACCAGCTGGTTTCATGCACAAAAATTATGGTCCTGCCTTAAGTAAAACCTTATCCCCCTGGACCTGGCACCCTGGAGAAAATCGTGAATTATAATGGCCACAAAGGGGATCTTTTGATATGCCTAAATTGCTATATTTGCATGCTCCACTAGAAAATAAAAGCTCTAAAACTAAGCAATCTGAATGAGATACTTATTTTAATTGGTTTCTGGAAGCTCCCAAATGTATAACTAATTCTAAAAATGTCTCTCTTTAAGAAACAAATACTACATTAACAAAAGCTAACAAAGATTTATCTAAGCCCATTGAGCTTGAAAAATTTATCCAGAAATCCTGATTCGGACTGTTCTAAACCTCCTTTAACCCTCTCCTGTCCTATTCCTCTATATTCTAGCTTAGACTAACTCCCCTTCTATAGTGATAAGATTTCAAAAGTCCTAGTGAAGACCAAGTAGGTTTTGCAAAGGAATTCAATCTTATCATTCATATTATAAGCCTGAATACTAGAGACTTTGACCAATTGATTTACATGAGTACTAGTGAAGGTCAAGCCAAAATCTAGATAAACAAAGTTAATTAGAAAATTCCTTAAATTACTTTTCAAAATTAAGAGCTATTGACAAATCAGAAGCATTTAATTTAGCTAAGGAACTTCATAAAGTCATAAGTTCATATGTGAAGTTTTTCCTCAAATTACTGATTGGAGAAAAATCCAATTAAAAAAAATCAATGAGCCCATATATGAATATTATAAAAAATATTTATAATATTTTGAAAAACTATTGAAACAATTCTCATACCCTCTTTAATTCTGCTTTTGCTAACGGCCTTTCAGAAGAACTAAGCACTACTCTAAAACGTCCACTATGGAACAAATGACATAGTAAATCTTACACATCAATTAGATCACATGTTTAAAAAGACTGAGAAAAAGAACTCCTCCAAGCTAAAAGAGCAATTAAATAAACCCAATATACCCTCTAGTTACCAAGGTTATGGGCCCTGGTACTTGAAATTCCATGAAAAACTTGGACATTGGAAAAGAAACTGCCCAAAACTTCCCCAAAACAGCAGCAACCTTTTCCCTCAAAAGAAGTTTTTGAGGGAAAAGGATTTGAGGCAGAAGCATGCCTTATGTGTTCAAAGAACTGCAAAGAAGACAGTGTAGCTGAAGCAAATGAAAGAGGGAGCAATAAGATATGTATTCAGAGAGATAATGAGAAGTCAATCACGTGGGTCCCTGTGATTCATGGTGAGGAATTTGATGTTTTACTCAGAATGATTTGAGGACCTTTGAATAGTTTTCTGCAGAGGAGTGACATGAACCTGCCTTCATTTACTGGGATCACTATGACTGCTATGTTGAGAATAAACTGAAGAGGAACAAGAACAAAGGCAAGGAGATCAAAAACAGTATTTTTGTGTGTGTGAAAAAAAAATTGACTGCCAAATTAGACACTACCCTAAATAGCGGGGCTTCTGAGGGCTCTGGAGATGCCTAGGCACTATGGTAAGAGCAGATAGCTCATGAGTTTTGTACCTTGCCAGTGGGCCCTACTTTGGGGTTTGTGCTCCCCAGTGTGAGAGAATTGGACTCAGTTGTGGTTTCCCTACACATGGCTCTTCAGTTCCTTCTATTTGAACCTATAGTCAGTGCTGGAGTTGGTAGGTATATCCAAGGGACTTGAATCTTTGGACTGTCCATGTGCCAGCTGGGCCCTGAGCTTCAACGGAGTTGCAACACCTACTCTCCAGTTCATTGGACTCACCCAGGACAAACAACAAGGATGTGATGATGGACAACCACCATACCAAGAAACTGAGAGAGCCTACAACTGCAAGCAAGAGAGTCCCATCCATCGGCCATATGGGTCTGAAGCTCCCTCTCAATTAGAGGTGGATTGGGCATCACCATCCCAGAATCCTCAGGATTGGGGGATGAACTATAGACTAGAGTGGACTTACTGTTATTCTATTATAGACTTATTGTGATTCTAGCAATGGAAGAACTTATATCATTGATGTGGAGGCAGTGGCCACTGGAGGTTCTGAGGTCAGGGAGAGGGAAAACAGATGTAATACGGGGGCATTTTCGGGACTTGGAAATTGTCCTGAATGACATTGCAATGACAGATACAGGCAATTATATATCTTGCCAAAACCTACAGAATTGTGTGGGAAAGAATGTAAACTACAGTGTAAACTATGATCCATGTTTAGTGGCAATGCTCCAAAATGTGTTCACCAATTGCAATGAATGTACCACCCTAATGTAGGATGTTGTTAATGGGGGCAAATGGGGGCAGAATGGGGAGCAGGGCATATGGGAATCCCCTATATTTTTTGTGAAACATTTATGTAATCTAAATATCTTTTTTTTTTTAATTTTTTTTTAATTCACACTAAAATGAAAGTGAAATATGGATTATGGGTTAGTACAAGAATAGAATTAAAGCAAACTGAAGTCCTTAATAAAACATGTTACATACTTTGTTAAAAATTAGAGATACTTAATCAAAAGCTTTTAGTAGTTATTTCCAAATCTTACTGAAATGATTTAAAGAGCATAAAATTTAGGACAATTTAGATTCAGTAGATGTTTTAGTTTGGCAAAGGGCTGCCAATGCAAATACCAGAAATGTGTGGGCTTGTAAATGGGGATTTATTTGGGATAAAAGCTTAGAGTTCTAAGGCCATGTAAAATCCAAATTAAGGCATCAGCAGAGGTGCTTTCTCACCAGAGTCAGCCACCACGTGTTGAAGCACGATGACAGGCGATCTCTTCTTGGTCTTTACCTTCCCCTCTAGTATGTACGGTCTTCCGGAGCTTAGCTGTGGGCAACCAGTCATAGGGCTTGTCTCTTACCAAGCCTCCTCTCTCAAGCTTGGTTGCTCTGCTTTCTTCCTGAGTTTAGCTGCAAGCTATCAAGTATATGGCTCATCTCTCCCTGAGCTTCAGCTCTTTGAGCCTCTCCTTGCTCTCACATGGCAGGATCAAATATGGCAGAGCTTTCACTTCCTCTATGTCTCTGTTTATATCAGACACAGCAAGAGGTTAGAGACTCAACCTGAGTCATGTCTCATTGATGTAGTCCAACTTGAAAGGTTCTCACACCAACAGGAATGAATTTGTTACAAACAGTCTTTCTTTTTGGGGGGTTCATTAAAAAAATTACAAACTGCCACAGCAGAGCAGTTAGAAAATTATTGTGATAGCCTGTGAGAAGCAAAATAGCTATTCGGACAAGGGTGATGGGCATAAAGAAACCTAGAAATTTTTTTTAACACCTAGAATATCAAGTTAAACAGAATATTTGTGATGGGTTACAAATGAAACATCAAGAAGGGAGCAAAGATGTCAAAGATGGACTTGATTCCTGGGTTTCTGGTTTGTGAAATAGAAATGAAGTCAATGAGAAAGCTGGTACCTTACACTACCCATTTCTTAATCTATGAGCATCAGAAGAGGACCACAGATAAGTTCCTAGACATAGTTAAATAGTGATGTTATTTTTATTGAGATATATTCATATATCCAAAAATCTATCCAAAGTGTACATTCAATATTCAATGTATAATCATAGTTATGCATTCATTACCAAAATCAATAGTAGAGCATTTTTATTTCTCCATAAAGACTCCCCACTCCTCAGCCTTTACCTTTCAATACCTCTATCCATCCCCTGCCATACATATCCACTAATCTAATTCCATCTCCAAAACTTAGGTATATTTACATTTTATATAAATGGAGTTTTAAAAAAAATATGCAACATTTGTGTGTGGTATCTGTCACTAACGATAATTCTCTCTCTTATTTTTTTACAAGTGAGGAAAAATATTAATATTTTACTATTCACTATAGTCCATAGTTTATGGTGCATTTTAGCTCAGATACCACCTTATTATTAACATCTTGTAATATTAATGTACACTTGTTTTGCTTAATTGGAGAATGTCCTTAGATTTTCACCCAAAATGGATCAAAGAGCAAAATATAAAAGCCAAGGCCATAAAACTCCTAGAAGATAATGTAGGAAAGCATCTTCAAGATCTTGAGGTAGGAGGTGTTTTCTTATACCTTACACCCAAGGTTTGAGCAGTGAAAGAAAAAACAGATAAATAGGATCTTCTCAAAAGTAAATGATTTTGCACTTCAAAGGACTTTGTCAAGAAGGTGAAAAGGCAGCCTACTTAAAGGTAGAAAGTATTTGGAAACTACATATCTCATAAGGGTTTGATATCCACGATGTAAAAAGTGATCCTACATTTCAATAATAAAAAGACAAACAACCCAACTAAAAAATGGGCAAAAGACATTTTTCCAAAGAGCAAATACAAATGACAAAAAGCACATGGAAGGATGTTCAACATCACTAGCTATTAGGGAATGAAAATCAAAACTACAAGGAGATATTTCAGATCTATTAGAATGGCCACTATTAAAAAAACAACAGATAACTAAAAGTGTTGGAGAAGATGTGGAGAAATAGGAACATGTATTCACTGTTGGTGAAGTGTAGAATGGTGCAGTCACTGTGGAAGACTATTTGGAAGTTCCTCAGGAAGTTAAATATAGGGCTGCCATATAATCTGGCAATCCAAATCCTAGATATATACTCAGAAGAACTGAAAATAGGGATGCGAGCAGACATTTGCATGCAGATATTCAAAGCAGCATTAATCACAATTGCCAAAAGATGAAAAAGATCCAGGTGTCCGTCAACAGATGAATGGATAAACAAAATGTGGTATATGAACACAATGGAATATTATTCAGCTGTAGGAAGAAACAAAGTCATGATGCACATGACAACATGGATGAACATTGAGGATATTATGTTCAGTGAAGCAAGCCAGACGCAAAAGGGCAAATATTATATGATCTCACCAATATGAGTAAAGTCATGGTTAATAGCTAGAACCTTGGTCACCAGAAGTTAGAATGAGGGTAGAAAATGGAAAACAGTGACTTAATTTGTGCAGAATTGGTAATAAGGTTGATTGTAAATGCTTGGAATTGGATAGAGGTAATGATATCACATTAGAGTGAATGTAATTAGCAGTGCCATTATGGGGAGCATGAATGTGGTTGAGCGCAAAAGTTTAAGATTGTGTATGTCACTAGGAAAAAATCCAAAGGATGAAACATGGGATGGCATAGCATAGTGAAACCTGTTGCAGACAATGAGTGTGATTAATAGTTAGAGATGCTTTTAAGACATCTACAAGGAAATGCCAAGTCGCCAGGTCTACACTCATAGGCAAGCTATTGAGTAGATATACACATTTATGGTTGATTTGGCTACAGACAGTAAAGCCATAGATGTGGATGAGATAACATGGGGAGAAATACAGAACAAGAGAGCCTATTTCCAGGAGGTATTCCAATATTTACTGCTGTGGAACAGATAGGATTTACAACTTGTAACTGCATTCTCTGAAAAAGTGGTGTGTCATCCAGGGAAGCATAGGATATTCTGGCTGGATCACAGAACCTTTCCTAATTTAGAGCAAATACTTCTGAAGGCACAGGTAGACCACAGGCCATGTAGAGAGCCCAACAATTGGAATTATTCTCCCTGCAGAGCATCAGAAGCATTCAAAAGCTGCCGAACGGGGAAAAACCAGGATTATGCTGTGACTAACAATGATTGGCTTTTCCCTGGTGCACCAGAAAAAAGGATGAGCTCAACTATGCTTTGTACCTGGCAAGAAAGCCAGCTCAATCATAAAACTAAATGCAGAAACCCTGCACCCAAGGCAACTAACTCAACACAGAGAATAAACTATGCAGAAATGAGGTTCCTCTGCTGGAACTGCCCAAAGCTATGGTTCCCTTGCTAAAGTGCTGTACAGGAAATGTAAATTTATATCAACAAGCTTTCCAGCTTAAGATCTGAGACAGTTCTGAAAACAGGAACTAGATACATGACAAGGAACTCAACAAGAATAAAACATCACTAATTTTGACTTTATACAAGATGAGGTGTATATAGTGTCAAAAGAAATAAAACAGAGTTACTATGGCTAAGAGATTTAAAATGGATTTGGGAGATCATTCTGGATGTTACTCTTATGCAAATTTCAGCCAAATATCACAAACTGCCAAAGTATACATAAGGAAAAGCAGCAACGTTCCTCAAAATGCTAAACATCCGGACACTGAAAACAAAACAAGATAAGGAGCTCTGTAAAGTATTTAAAGTGAAGGATATTTGGAGTGCCCTGAACATCCACCAATTACAAACAATTTATGTAATCTTCTTTTTCTTTAAAAACCTTTACCTGGAAGCCCAAGACAGGACACTATTTAGGTTGCTACCTGAATCTGTGCTCCTTGAATTGCAATTCTAAGACCCCAAATAAACACCCTACCCTTGTTGTCTTCCAGCTCAGTTTGTTATTTCTCAGTGGGCAATAGAAATTCCAAAGGAAAGAAACAGAAAATAAATAAAAAAGGAAGGAAGAAAGAAAAGGTAAACATATATTGGCCTATGAAAAATTCTGTAAAATAAAAGGAAGTAAACATAACCTGTAAGCTTTTGTGTAGAATAATTACAAAAATGGCCAGCAATTATTACTGTCCCTATGACCACACGCTCAATTTGACTCTGCAAGCAGTCCTGTGATTTGCTTTCCAGTGGGACATCAGCAAGAAGCAATGTGCCTTGAGACTTATCCTCTCTTACAGTTCTTGGAAGCCTGTTGCCGTGTAAAAAGTATGGATGAGCCTACTTGATGGTGAGAAACTAGAAACTTCAGTCACCCCTGTGGCCACAGCCTATGGCCAACCAACTGCAAGACATTTGAGTAAGGCCATCCAGGACTAGACAACTGAGGGACACCAGCCTCGATCATCTGGGCATAGCTCAGAACCAAAGAAATGCCCATCAGAACCGTGAGCTAGATAGTTGTAAGCCACTAAGTAATTTGTGATGAAATAAAAACTAAATGACTCTGATATTTGGATCTCAAAACAAGGATATTCACAAATAAAGTCTCTAAAAGAATGTAGCCCATTTAACCTCTTAGGATAAAAAAATTACCTATGATTACAATCCAATTGATAGAGATCTGAGACCAATAAGATAAAATTGGGGCACCATGACTTATAAAGAAGGGTAGAGAGATTCTTTTAAATCACTAAACTCTAAACTGTGAATAATTTTTAAACGTATTGAAAATTTAATAAATAACTTTATTTATTTATTTATTTTTTTTAGGTGGTACCGAGGATTAAACTCAGAACCTCAGACATGGGAAGTAGGAACTCAACTACTGAGCTACATTGCTCCACAATGAGAGTTGGTTCTTTCATTTGTTTGTTTTTTTAGGAGCTACTGGGGTCCAAACCTGGCCCTCATAAATGGGAAGCAGGTGCTCAACCACTTGAGCTATATCTGCTCCCCTTAAATAACTCTGTAGGACAAATTAACCCAACAATATGAAAATAAAGGCAGTAAAAATAAGGATCAGAACTCCAAAATTATGCCAATAAAAACAGACAAATATAAAGAAGAAATAGCATACTTAATACTTCAAATTATATGGTAGAGACTCAAAAGATATTGTTTTGTTTTAATGTTAATTATAAAAGAAATATATGACTTAGAATGATTAAATACACAATAATAGAAAATATATACCAAGCAAATGCAACAAAAGAAAACTAAGTCACTTCACTAAAGTCAGAAGAAAAATAAAACTGAAGGCAAAGTTCATTAGAGCTGCAGTCATTTGATTTTTATAGAGGTCATAAGGTATAATGTAGATATAATACTGAAGCATTCGCAGCAGGACTTATTAACCTATACTCATTGCTATAACTGGATACTTCTTTTGGCCTCCCTTTCATCCCCCTGTAACTTGAGCCCCTTATGGACAATCTATCCCAGCCCTAATCAGTTCTTGGGTATTCCCTGAGACCAAATTTGCGCACTCCCTACCAACTGTGACTAAAAGTAACCAACCCAAGCAAACTCCCCCCTCCCTATTTTACATGCTTAGGCTTCCATTTCCTGGTGATGCAATGTAGGCTTCTTATGTAGAGCTCCTGTGTATGCCCCATATGCCTGGGCTTAGCACTTGCACTTTGAGACTCCTTCATTCCTCCTGACCCCATATAAACCTCATCTGAACACACTAAAGGGAGATAAACTTGAGATTTGCTCTTGTGTCCTTGCCAGTCGATCTTGCAACAAAAGCCATTTCTTCTCTCAATATAAGGATATCGTAGTATAGGGTTCTGTGTGCATCAAGTGATGAGCCTTGCTTTGTAACAATACCATAAACTCTTATAAGTTGAATAAGTAACTGACAGAATGAAAACAAATAAGCAAAAATTTATTCCTAAAAACATAAGAAATTAACATAAATTTTATAGGATTAAGAGACTTTACCATATTTCTCCTTCCCTCTGGTGTTTCAAGGATAAATAAATAACTACAATTATTAATAAATAAACAAGAAATCACAGAGTCTGAATTATTCAAATAAAAATTATTTAATTTCTATATCAAAGGTCTAAGGTCTGCAAAAGAGAATATAATTGCCTTTAAAGTATCTTTGACCCATTTACAGAAATAATACTCACTTTAGACTGCTAAATTGAACCACTTCAAACAGCAAAAAATGCACAAGCCATTTTTATAATCAGAATATGTTAACATTAAAACTATTATTAAATATATTAACAAAAAGAACCCAACCACCTGAAAATAGTTTAACTCTTTTAAATAGTATTTCTGACAAATTGTTATCAGAGCTGGTGTCCAGGTACTTGGCTTCATCACAAGAAAGAATTCAAGGACAAGCCACAAATTGATCAGACAAACAAAGAATTTATTGCAGAGTAAAGCAAGAATAATAAAGTGCGCCTTCAGAGATAAAGGAAGGCATTCTCAAGGAAGAGAAATGCGAAGTTCTGCCCTGGGTTTCCCTGATTTATGGGGGTACAGGACTCCAGGATCTGTGCTGATTGGCATATTTGAAAGAAAGCAGGAAAACTCTATTGGGTGATTTGATTCTCTTAGAAGGTTAGGGTTTTCTGTCTGGTGGTGATTGGCTCCTGGTTGTTGCTCTGCTGGAGTTTGCTGCACAAGGGGCTTATGAAAATTGGTGGGTAGTGTGGGAATTTCCTGTTTTTCTCCTTTTTCTGCTGGGTGGGTGCTGCAAGCTGCATTCCTATGACTTGTTTATATACTTCAGCGGGCACAAGCTGCCAGAGCTGTTTCCGCAGCTGATGAGTGAAGGCTGCAAGCTGCCTTCCCATAACTTATCATGCTAATAACTTATTAGCATGAGTACAGCAGGATGCTGCTTCAGTTTTTTTCTACTGGGTGGTGTTTGTATGGAGATTTACTAGGTTTTCTGCCTCTTTTCCTTAGGTCCCTATTTTATCCGGCCTCAAAACAAAAACACAAAATTTAAAGCAATGTAAAATTTCTGGAATAAATCCAAAGCTACATTCAAACAAAAATCCTTGGTATAAAGGGTTTCTTTCTTCAATTAGGGAAATTGCATTTATTAGAATGAAGCAAACAATTCAATATTTATGAAAATTAAAAAGTCAGAAAATGTTTATTAAACATATACATACACACCAAAGGACAGATGTCTATTCAGACCATAGAGAGTGAATATAAAGAGCAAATGGAAGAAGCCTCTCCCTTCTCAAAACCTTCCTTTAGATCAGAGCATTTTCATGTTAGCTCTTTTACATGGTGGATTTTGCCATAGGGTTTCATTTGAACAAAGAGTTCAGTGGCTAAAAAAATACTAGAAAAGACAGTTTTAAAGCAATGTTACTTGTGAATATTGTTGTAAACATTTTAAATAAATGCCAATCAAATACAAAAATAAAATAATAATACACGAACTATAGATTATGGTATTCGTATTACAATGGCTTATCATTGTAAAATCTATCAATAGAATGCATCACTTGTATTAGTCAATAGGCAAAATAAGGAAACAAAAAATAGTCTTCATGAACATGAAATTAATTTTAAAAACTTAATCATCCATTACTGGTTAAAAAAAAGATATGTAAACTAGATTTAAAAAATAGCTTTAAAGTCAGGAATAAGACAAAACTTTTCTACCACCACTGTTATTTAAAATAATCCTGGGAATTCTAGCTAATACAACAGGAGGAGAAAAAGAAGCAGTCAACATAACTTGAAAAAAGGAAGTAAAATCATCATTCTTTGCATATTTTTAAAAAGTCTAAAAAAACACAAGAGTGTCAACGATAAAATAAAGGAACTAACATAAGACTTCACTAAATGGATAGTTGTAAAATAGATTTTAAACAATTAATAGCTATAGCTACCCTAAATATATCCATAAACACTTTAAAAACACTTTTAGGAAAATATGGAGCTTACACAACAGAATTAAAATATATTCAAACAGAAATATTAGAACCCATAAAAAGAAAAATACAAAATTTTATTAGGGGCAGTAAAAGAATTCTTAAATAAATATCAGAAGTTTCATGGTTCTTCTTAGGAAGACAAAATAGCATACAAAAAAATATCTTACAGATGTCAACTCTCTTCAAATTAAGCTACAAAGAAAATGCACTTCTAGTCAGGTCCTTTTATTTTTGATCCTCATAATAAGAAAGTAAAATCATATATATATGAACATATATATACACACATATGAAATACAACATTTTAATTACTTTAAAAAAAATTTAAATTGTGTTAGCACAATTGCTTAAGTCCTTGAAAATATGCTTTTATTAGATTACCTCCTATCACCATACCAACAATACAGACTTTCTATGAGGCATATGTGAAACATTTAAATAACAGAATACAGAGAAGTTGTGGAGTA
This sequence comes from Cabassous unicinctus, assembly GCA_029593785.1. Taxonomy (NCBI): domain Eukaryota; kingdom Metazoa; phylum Chordata; class Mammalia; order Cingulata; family Chlamyphoridae; genus Cabassous; species Cabassous unicinctus. The sequence goes on from JAQZBX010012456.1 coordinate 11,492, forward strand.
GGGAGGACTTATCAAGTAAAAAAATAGGTAAGATTACAATAAAAGTTCAAAATGCCTATGTCTAAAAAAAAACATTGTATAAAGCAAATTAAAGGCAAATGACAATATGGAAAATATTTTCCACATATATAAAAAGAAGAATATCTTAAATATATAAATATTTATTTCAAATTATTATTTTTTAAATGACTAGACTAATAAGGAAGAAAAAGCAAAGAAGATGAAAAATAAGCATTAAGAACGTGTTCATTTTGGCTTGAATTATCAGAGAAGACAGTCTCTTTTCCATTGGCTGGTGACACTAAGAGGATGTGTTTGTGGAGCTGCTAATTGTTTCTGCTCTGTGGAGAGAGCCTTTTTGAAGACTGACCTGACACAGAGACATACACAGCAGGGAATGCAGAAGAAGCACCTGGACGTATGTGTGTCCAAAGCCACACCACTGGAAATTGTAGTTAAATGAGGTAACAAATGATCTTTTTAATATTAAAATAAAGCTTATTTTCCCGAGTAATCAAATAAACACAGATTTTAAAGATGGTGATGATGCTGGTTAACAAAGTTGGGGATGCAGAGGACAAATAAGTAATGAAATATTATGTAATTACCTAATTAATATAGCAACGTAAATTAGTGATTGATTTTGGAGGACATTTGGCAATATTTATTAAGAGCCTCCAAAATTTCTTTGACCAAGTAATGCCAGTCCCTCAAAATGTATCCATACAAATAATCAGATACACACACAGTGATTTAATATAAGGATCTTAAAACCAGAATTATTTATTTATAATAGAAATAAGAAATTTTCTTCATGTTTGCTCTAATACATTATGATAAATTCCTTTTCATGATAAGAAAATGTTTAGAAAAATATTTATTAAAATGTGAAAACTTTTCTCAAAATCCCCTAATCTAAAAATATCCATTCCACTTAGATTACATATATAAAATGTAAAACAATACTGATCTATATATAAACACATACATATATATGTCTATTTCAAACAATAATAATTATGTCCATGTGGTGAAAATATAATATTTTAATATTTTCCTATTTACTTGCATATATTTACCAAATTTATTCAATAAATATCTACAAGCTTTTTCAAAAACTTTATTCGAAATTCAAAAAAGTAAAATAACAGAAAAAGGCAATTCAACAAGTTATAGAAGCATTACTCCTAAAAATTTATCCAAGCACGTTTATCTCATTTAATTCCAGCTACTAATTCAATTGTTCCTCTAGTGTTCAGAAAGATATGCAGATGAACACAGATTAGTTAAATGACACAGTCAAGAACTCCTTATTAATGAAAAAAATGTTAATCATATCCATATCTCACAAAACGAAACACCATATTCATTTTTTTACCTTTAGTATTACTATAGTACCAATCTCACTTTTGCTACAGAAAGAAACATTGTGATATTATTGTTAACTATAATCTATAAATTACATTTATTATATTTTCCCATGTATCAACACATTCTTAACACTTTGTAGTAGAAGAACATTCCTGTATTATATTATTAACCACAATCTGTTTAATTAAAATAAAAACAATGTATTTTATTAAAATAAGGACGAATGGAAGGAAGGAATTAAAAATAGGAAGAAGAGGAGGAAGGGAGGACAAGATTATCCTTTTAAAATAGCAAGTTAAATATATTTCTTGGTCTGACTAGCTTCAATATTTCTTAATTTCTTAAAAGAAAAGCAGTGAAAGAGAGAAAATATGCAAAAGACTGGGAATCTTGTCTTCCCATAAGACTGGAAGAAGAAACTCGAAATGATATCCTTGAGTATGCATTAAATTTATTTATATATATGTTTCAAAATTTTTCAAAAGTTTCCCCAATTCATGAAATTGAATTTTCTGCTAGTGTCCTGTCTTTAATGACCACTGCTAAATTACTTGTAAAATTTTTAAAGTACTTATTATTTGGCATTAATAATATAAAACTAGGTTTGTGTATCGTTTGCAATTTACACAATTTGCAAAATAGTAATAATTGATTAGTTGCCTATTATGAAGTTTCCAGTCATAAGCATTCTTATCTCTTTCTTATTTTTTTCTCTTATGATCACCCAGTGTCATAAATATATTTATGTTTCATAAAACAAAACTCCAAGATCACCTCAGTAAACTTTCAGAGTTAGATGGAAACAAACACTGGATAACAATAAAAATTCTAGTCTTGGAACATGATTAAAGATGAGGTCAATATTAGAAGTCAAAATTAAGAATGTTATTGTTTAATATAAAAGCAATTCTTACAGGTTCAAAGAAGATTAATAATAATCTTAATAGAATCTATAGATTTCCAAGTGCAGAAATCCATCTGAAAAGGACAATAATCTTTTTATTCCTTTAATGTTTAGGTAACCTTTTTACCACAATATTTTCACTATTTTCTAGCTGTACCAATTCAAAGCAACTTTTCTAGCTCTTGAATACCGTCTAAGGAAGGATGATGAGTGTAGATTACTGAGATAATGAGAATGATGCTGTCACAACAGTAGTTAAACAATCTGGTTGTTGGAAGACAGCAAATTTACTCTAGCTTTGGGAACCTCTACATACAAAATTGACTATGAGATATGTATGGAATATCTTAAGTGCAATTTGGAATTGAAAGTTGTGACTCTGAGAATACACATAGCATTATAGGCTTACTGATCTTGCCCTGTGGGAACTGGGTATCTTTCCACAGTACTCAATGAGCCTTAAGCAATTTAAGAAATCTAATTAAACAGAATGTGCACCATGATGAAATGGCTAAATAAATCTCTCCACACTGAAGGTCAGAAACTCAAATGACTAGCTTCTCCAGGAAGATAAATGAATGAAAGAACCAGGCAAGAATGGTTGTGAATAGGCATCACAGGCTTTCTCTAGAAGGGCGTTGTTGCCTTGGGTGGATGTGGCCCCTCTTTTTTGTTTTTGTTTTTTAAAGAGAAGCCAGAAATCTGGCTTTTATATGCAATCTCCCTCTTTGTTTTTAAATAATGGAACATAATTCAATTTTATTAAAACCATATGTACAAATTTATAAAAACAGCCAAGTGCACAAAATTTTGTTTGAGAATTGTTAGTTTTAATCTCACTTTTATCCATATAAATACCAGTACAAACTTAGGTATTTTTGATTTAGTAACAAAGCCGTAGAACTTGGGATGTGGGCTCTGAAAATCTCCAGGACTCAGAATAAACATTGAAAGATACAACACATAATACAGCAAGTAATAAATATGTCAACAGGATGAAGAACAAGCAGAGGTTCCAGGAAAAGGTACTAAAGTAAGTATGAGAGTCATGCTGAGTTCCCATCTTAATTGACTCAAACTACAGATATGCAGTGATTACATACACTCTAGGGTGGGGAGGAAAAGGGAAAGGGCCAGGTTGATAACATCTTATGGTAATAGCCTGCTTCAAGTACATCTTTCTGTTAGGATTGTGCAAAGAATTTTATATATACAAGTGCCTGAATTTTATGTACAAGTGCCTGAAGCAAACCTCAAAAAATAAAAATTCTATTGTATCCTTTTGCTGGAGAAAAATCAGAAAGAATGCTGTAGAGCTAAAGTAAAGATACTTAATGGCCTAGAGAGGATCATACAGTATGCTAGTATATTCTAGGTGCTTTACCTACACTACTTTGTTTAATCATAGCAACAACCAATACAGTAAGTATTATTATCCATACTTTTTATATAAAGAAACTGAAGCTCAGAAAATGCAATTAATTAGTTCTCCTACCCAAAACTAACCATGTTTAATAGTTGCTTATATGATTTTCCTGAAATGTTATATCTAATGTGTGTGCATATATGTGTGCATGTGTGTGTATATCTATAGCTACATAAATATTGATATATCCATTCTGTGTGCATATATGCAAGTGAAAATATAAATTTAGTGATTACTAAAACAATTTCCAAATAGCACAAATTCTCAAGCTTATTATTATCTCATACATGTGTATTGCATCTAATATATTTCATTGTAATTGCAAATGTATATAAGTAAAATGTAAAAAAAACATATCTACAAGAAGCTTAGCAATTCTTTTTTATCAGACAAGTAAAACTTCCTGCCTCAGTACAAATAGCATATTTGGGGATTTTCAGAGATATCCTTTTTCTTTTATAAGTAGAAAAGGAAATAGAAAAGGAATAGTAGAAAAGGAAATACATCAACATCATAGAGTTTTCAATGAAAATAATTTTAAAAATCAAGGAGCAAAATCCAAGTCAATATCGTGTATGTTTTTTGTGGTTTTTGCCATCCTTAATAGCATTTAATCTAGAAATACTCATTTTTGGATTTGTTTCATGTCTCTGTCATTGTACACCTACTTTTAAGAAAGTGTCCATGAAATAATGATGTTCTGTCATAGACATAGGAAGAAAACTTTTAAGTATAAAGTATCAGTAAATCAAAGACAAAAAATTGTTTCTATTAGTATTAGAACATTGGCATGTGATTACTAAGAATTCTCCCAGAGATTTATAAAAATAAAATAGACTACTAAAGATATTTTTTTATTCATTCATTCAACAATGCATGAGGCCTTGGGTAGTTATTATTAAAAAAGAAAAAAAATGTATTCCATTATGTCATTTCTTTTTGCAGTTTGAAGCCCCTAATACCGCAAACTAAGGCTTCTAAGACTTAAATGAAACAAAACAAAAAATTCAGCTCTGGGCATTGGCCTATGTGTGGACATCCTACAAGCTGTTTACAGCTTGGTCATTAGAAACTCTCAAGCTGTTTTCGCTCTTGGAAGCTTGGAATGAGTTATATTTTTGTGCTTGCAGCAACTTCACTGAAAAAAATTGTTGCTTTATGTTGGTCTGAGTAACAGGGCTTTAGTCTTTTTGAACTTCAGCTGGTTCTCTTTGTAAAAGCATCCACCATTTAATTAGGAACTTTTCTTAAAACCTTCTCTATGACACTTATGTTGGATTTCTATCCTCCATAAATCACCGGGAAAAATGCAACTGAAAAACCTTTTATACTACATCTCATAGCTACACTCTGAACAAAAATAGAGAGAAAGCACCAGTTATGATCATTCCCTTAAAGGGAAAGCTTAAGTGTCTTCATACAAGCTCTTCCTTCAACCTGGAATGCTCTTTCTCCGTCTCTGCCTGGCTAATGTTATCACGACTACATTTGTTTAAACTTGATTCCTCAGGAAAGATTATGTTACCCCTCTATCCAGTCTGCCCGATTCTGTCCCACCTTACTAAAGCTGATCGTTATAATCACACACAAGGCTCCACTGGTTAGACCCATATGCCCTCATTAGTTTTCCAACATCACCTACCTCTCTATTTCCCTCTCTCATGCCATCCACACTGACCTCTTTGTGCTCCTCCAACATACCAGGCATACTTTTTTCTCAGGTGCCTGACAATTGCTGCTAAGTCACCCGGCATGCTCTGCTCCAGTCACGATGAGTCTAGCTCATTCTGGTCTTCGCTTATGTGGCTATTTCTCAGTTTTGCTTTCTCTGACCATTTGATTTAAAACTGAATCCCCTAATCATGCATTAAAGTCCTTTACTGCTTGATTTTCTTCAGGAGTGCTTGTCATCTTCTGATGTACCATACTATGTATTTCATTTATTTATTTTCTATTCTTCCCTAGACTGTAAACTTCATGAAGCCGGGAATTGCTGTGCATGACATTACTTATTTATCCCTCATACTTGGAAAAATGTTTGGCACACAGTAGATGTTCAGTGAGTATTTTTGAGTAAACGAATGGATGAATTATTAATGCCAGGGACTTTTAACCTGGCATCTATTGACTATCATTGCACACATGGTTGGGTTTAGGGGCTCTATGGCTCTCTTGAAATCAATTACAAAATATGCGTAAGTCTGCCTGTGTGATTATAGAAAGCATGTGCCTTGCTTTCATGATAAGAGAGTACAAATATAATGTACCTATTAATGCTTAATACATCTAAGGTACTCAAAATTATAGTTAATATTCACATTATATTGAATGACAAATACCTTTTTATGTATGTTTCTTGGGCTATACTATACACTTCTTAAAGAATTTTGAGCTCATTATCTAATAATCTTTCAACTCATGTTATCTCATCTTTGAAATCATTTTTGATCTTATATTATCAAGCATAAAGAAAACTATTCTTACTTAATAAATATTTTAATTATGTTAAAGAAGTCCATGAAGAATAAAATAGAACTTCTAGTTGAAATTGGCAGATTGAGAGAACATATGTATTCATTTCCTCTCTTTCCCAAGATCCCACTAAAAGAAGCTTAAGCAACAAGAGCATAAGTCAAAAACCAAAAAGAGAAAAGAGTGTGGCCATCATTGAACATGGCATTTTATTAAATTTTTAGAAGATAAAGAGTGAATTGAGGAGCAGTTACTGGTGAAGATGGGTTCAGAAATTTGAGCTTCTAACCTCCAGAAGGACTGCCACTAAGGAATGCTTGAGATGTCCCAAACCTCAAAAAATCAGGTGTTGTGCAGGAGGCAGTAAGAAGGGGTACTGAAATCTAAAGACTAATTAAAAATCTGTAGTTAACCAGTCAATCCTCTATTCTTACACAAATGCAAACAACTCCCCAACCCACCTTATAACCTGTCTTAGAAAGTAACTTTAGGATATACTCTCACAATAAACAAACAACAAACAAAAGACAAGGAAGATAGGCAATCCAAGAAATTATGCCTAAAGTCAGGAAGTCAAGAGATGATGATGGAGCAGCAGTCCTAGAGGGCTATAATTCTAGACTGGAGCAGGAATCTGGAGCCTCTGGGAGGTAGGGCTAGAGAGAAAAAATGTGACTTGATTGTCCATACATTTGGAGGATAAATTAAGCCTATAATAAAGGGAAATAATGCAAAACAATTTAAAAGTGATTAGAAATTCCAGGGAAAAGACAAACAAGCAATGCATAAAAATACCATCTCCAAATCTGAAGCAAATCAAAGTATGATAATGATTAATAGTAATGGATTACAGATATGAAAATTTAATCTTCAGAACTTTATTCTTCTTCAAGTTGACAATGGGTTTCAACAATGGAACTAAAGAAAATAGAAATAATTTTAACACACCTTATAACCAACTTCTGTCATAGTAATATTAGTTGAGGTTATCAGTTTTCAAAATAAGAGATAAACTTTGGACAAGGCTGAGAAGAATTGGTTGAAGTTTGGGTATACAATTGCAAATATTAACAACCTTAGCAATGTAAAATGTAGTTTACAGAAGATGGAATTGGGGAGGGAACAAGAAATATGGAGAACATGAGGAGAACTTCTAATATATATGTATTTAATGTATAGGAAAAGTAGGACAAACAGTAAAAGCACTGGAAAGTAAAGAGACTGTTCTGAATGAATATTATCTTTCTTAACAGGGTGTTAAGATAGTGTTTAAAATTACTTAAAAAAAATAAAGGCTTAAGTAAATGATTTAACATGTTGGAGATACAATCCAGAAGAATTAATTTCAGAAACATGCTAAAGAGTTTACTTCTGGAGAGTGGGATTAACAAGATGATGGGATGAGACAAGAGGAAGGCAGGGTAGGAGGGTCTTAGGTTTCAACAGAAGGTCTTCCTGTTAATATTATTTAATTTGTTAGCATGTGCATGTAATACATATTTGTTAATTTGTTAGCATGTGCATGTAATACATAGATAGAATATACAAATTATTTTTAAGGTAAAAATGCCTAGGTTCTAGGCCAGGATAGTTGCAGCTAGAAAATGGGGTCTGAGGAGAAAAGTTCTACAATGTAATATTGTCTTCCTGGTTCAGAGAAATTTAAAACAGAGAAGTAATCAACCCATTAGGGCACATGACATTTTTTTTTTGTCCGAAAAAGTCTTTATTTCACTTTCATTTTGAATAATATTTTCACTGATATTAGAATCCTAAGTTGACAATTTTTTTTTTCTTTCTTTTGGCCCATTAAACATGTCACTCTATTATCTTTGGGACTGCCGGTTCTTTTGTTTTTTTTTTAAGCAATTTATTGAAGTATATCATTCATACATGAGCATACATAAACTATAAGTGTTCAGTAAACATTGTGAACTTATAAAACAAACATGCATAACATCACTCAGGGCTCCCACATATCACCCCACCACAAATACTTTGCATTGTTGTGAAACATTTGTTAACAAATTATGAAAGTGCATCATCAAGGTATTGCTACTAGCTATAGTCAGTATCTTACTCCCCTATACATTTTTTAAGGATTTATTTATTTATTTATTTACTTTTATCCATTTTTACACCTCACCCCCACCCCTGTTTTTGCTGTTTTTGTGTCCATTCACTGGGTAACTCTCTGTGTCCATTTCCTGCCCTCTCTTCTCATCCTTCTCCTCCTGTCTTCGCTGGGATTCAATCCTCGGAACTTCTAATGTGGGAGAGAGGTATCCTATCACCTGTGCCACCTTAGCTCCTGGTTTTTCGGTGTATCTCGTCTTGGATTTCCCTTGTGTCACTCTCCTGTTACATCACCATCTTGCTGCATGGCTGACAGGACCTGATGGTGCACCCACGCACGGGGCCTGGTGGCACACCCACTTGCGGGGTCTGACGGCGCACCTACGCGCGGGGCCTGGGGGGCTCACACGCTTGCAGGGCCTGGCAGCGCAACCAAGCACGGGGCCTGGCGGCACACCTGCTCATGCGGCCTGACGGCATACCCGCTTGCGGGGCCTGATGGCACACCCATACATGGGGCCTCTGGGGCTCACCCACACACAGGGCCTGGCGGTGCACCCACACACAGGGCCTGGGGGGCTCACCTGCTTGTGAGGCCTGATGGCACACCCATGCACGGGTCCTAGTGGCCCACGCACCTTCTATATTTTCTATTTTTTTTTATTTTTACCGGGAGGTCCTGGGGATCGAACCCAGATCCCTCCATATGGGAGACGGACGCCCAACCATTTGAGTCACATCTGTCCCCCTGCTGTATCTCTTAAGGTTGACCAAAGATACCTAGAGTTACTGTCTTTTTCCATACAGGATGGTCATATAATAAATCAGGCTTAGTTTATCACCAGCATTCTAAAAACCAGACCTAGGGAGAAAAACTAGGTCTGGGGACACATGCAGGGTTTCTAATATAGCAAATGTTTAGCCTACCCTGATTATCACAAAATCAGGAGAGAGAGAATATTCGCACAAGACACATGACATTTTTACATGAGTTTATTCCTGAAAACACACACACAACATTCTAAATGGTATAGCTAAGGATGAATTGAGAAGAAAAGAGGTCCAACAACAATCCTTTTGTTTCAATTGTTAAAGAAAAGATGCAGAAAATAACTTTGTGGATACTGTCCAAGACAGCGCAGAGGAAAGAGTCTTGATGTGTCTTTTATTTAAGAGGTATAAAACAATTTAGGACAGTTAAACTTAGCCTGAGACCCTAGCCTACACAGAGCCTTTAAAGTAGAGAACTGCAAGAATATACACACTCACTTCCTAGTAATGCATTAATGTTAAGTTCAACAATTGCCAATGAGCAATGAATATTTAAACAAACAGAAAAAGACCTATATTTTCTTGTAATCTTCATACCTAAGTGTCCTATCGCCTTTAAAAATTTAACTACATAATTTATGGACTTTTTTAAAAATCAAAAAATAAATCGCTTTTGTTTAGGTACTATTATAGACTATTTTGTATAGTTACATTTTTCTTTCTGGACCATCTGCCCTAAAGCAGGAATTCAGCTATAAGGTTGGGCTCAAAATAGCACCACTGCCAGTGAGATTTTTCATTCACCTTTAAACCATAATGTCTAAAATTAAATGCTACATCCTCCCACAGTTCCCACCTCTAATCTCACCACCAGGCTTGTTCACACTGCCTTCCCCCAAGTCCTCCTAAAACAAAACCCTTCTTCTCCCACCTCTAGCACCAATTTCTAAACCCCTGCCATCTCCATTCTGTCACTTTCTCTACTGCAACTGTTTTCCCAGTTTAGTTCTCATCCTCTGGCATCTAAAAAATTGCAGCAGCTTGTAACTGGTCTCCTATACTCAAGCTGTGCCCTCCTCAATTGCATACTTACAACACTACCCAAATAATCTAATTATAAACTAACTACGTTCATTTCACTTCACTGTATGAAATGACTTCTTGTCAGCTTTGGGATGAAAGCTGAGCAATTAGCATTGTTTCTGAAGTTCTCCATATTCTTATCTTGGTAATGTTTTCTATCTCTGTTACCTTCTGTCTCATCCTGCCGTAGAAATGTGAACTTCAGTCATAACCACCCCCCCAACTCCCATGATTGACATCCACCAATAGAATGTGGCAGAAATGATTCTGTTTAACCTCTGTGATCCAATTGTTTACATAAATTAAACCTCACAACAGCTATGTGAAGTAAGATTATTAGTCACAGTCCAAAGATGAGGAATATGAGGCTCACAGAATTTACAGAGATAATTATATTCAAACTCAACACCATGCCTAAAAAGATCTGATTTTGCTTTCACCCTTTTTGGAATACTAATCTTGGAATCCAGCTGTAAGGAAGCCCACGCAGCCACATGGAGATGTCCACATGGGGAAAAACCATGACCCCTGACCCACAGCCCCTGTTTAGCTCAGAGCCAATGGCAAACTCCAACTGTCAGCCATATAAGAGATGTCTTTCGAAGCAAAAGCAAGCCATCCCTGCGGAAACCTGCCCAAATTGCATAATTATTAACAAAAAAAATTATTGTTGTTATTTTAAGCAACTAATTTATCAGGTGGTTTGTCACAAGATTGAAAGAAATTCAAAACACGTATGTTTAACAAGCTATCTATGAAATGAATAATAATTTGAGTTTCAAAGCCACAGAGTTCATGCCTCTGTTTTTTTAATTCTGCTCTTATTGCCTTCCGAAAGACCTTCCTTCTCTAACTTACTCAAATTATTTTAAAGACAAGCTGACACAGGATTTCTCTAAGATGCATAATTGACACTAAGATCTCACCCTTTCCCAATCTGCAAAGTTGGGCTTTGTACCCTCCCTTTGTGCTTCCATAGTATCTATTAGAATGAAGCTTTCTGGGGACATGTGGTTTGTATTTTGTTGTGTTTTGAGGCTAGGAGAAGTCCAAAATCAAGGTGTCAGCAAGGTGAAGCTTTCTCCCCAAAGTCTTTAACATTTTGGTGCTTGCTGAAGGTTATCTTTGGGATTCCTTGGGTTGCGTCTTTGCTTCTCAAGAATATATCTCCTTTCTTTTCCAATTCTCATGGACTTGGGGTTACCAACTCCTCACTGTGGCATTCTATCTTTTTCTATGGATTTCTTCTGTTTATAAAAGACTCCAGTAATCCATATTAAGGTCCAACCTCACTCAGAGGGGCCACACCTTAAGTAGATTAACACCTTCGAGACATCCTATTTATAATTGGTTCACACCCACAGGAATATGGATCAAGACTAAAAACGTGTCTAAATTGGGTGCATAATTCAATCCACCACAGGCATCTAGTAAATACTGGAAGAAATAAACTTTCTAATTTTATTAGCTACTTGAATATTATGCAATGATCTTTGTAGTAAAAGAAGAAGAGGTGTGGGTGTATCATGAAGGAAATCTAAATATAATGCACATATAGACATATTTTACCCTTATAACATGTTTTAGAAGAATATATTATTAGTCCTTACACTTTAGAGATGAAGAAATTGAGGTTCAAAAAATTTACAAAGATAACTAAGACTCAACCAATCATGAGTAACTTCAAAGTCCTTACTGTTATTACAATACTGTGTGTTTTACATGTTCAACTATGTACTCTTGTCAAATATCAGAGCCACATAGAACCAGGAGATACTACTCAGTATATTATGCAAAATTGAACAAAGACTGTTGGTTTTTTTCCTAAAATTAGCCTATAAAATATTGCTGATACCCAATTTTTAACAGGGTGGTGCAACAAAAAGTGTGGTGTAGAAAACCATCAACATTACTTGGAAGCTTGTTAGAAATGCAAATTCATGGTCCTCAACCCAGAAATACTAAGTCAAATCTCTGGGATTGGGGCCAGCAATCAGTGTTTTAACAAGCCCTACATGCAATTTTGAATCATTTTCGATTTGAAAATCACTGCCTTTGCAAAGCACAGTTTTTCAAAAGTAGGAAAGACATTTTACCAGCAGTTTAGTATGATTTCCTCTTTTCACAGTGAAGAAACTTTGGATAAGTATGTCAACCTTTGGAATTCTTATAATTAATAAGGACCTTACAAAAACAAAAAGGCTTACATTACATCTCTTGAGATGTTTTTACTTGTAAAACATTTCAAATTTTGACTGTCAAACACATAAAAGTTTTGCTTCAGACAAATGTATCAAAAATGTAAATACATATATAAGCATGTCTAAGTACACTGAAATGACAATTGCTCTTGGTAGGACATGTGCAGAGAACTGAAGCTCAGCAGGATACCAAATCCAGCTAGAGTCTAGCAACAAGTGAGGTTCACGGAAGAAACACATTAAGGAAAAGTTGAACCAGCATGAATTTGTGAAGCATGATTATAGAGTGCTGAGGCATTATCATAGAATAAAGAATAGATTGGAGCACCAAAATCAGAAATATGAGCATGTCTCTGCAAACATCTGCTTTAACCCAACCCAAGATTATTCTTCATATTTGCCCAGGGTTAAACAATCTGCTGGCCACACTTCATCAAACTTAGATGACAATTCTGAAACATGAGAATTCAGAGAAAATATGTGCTTGCAAATGTGTTCAAATGTACAGAAATATCCAGACACACTCAACAACTCTCTCCAAGCCCTTGCTTACCCTCTGCCTCCTATTCTTTCATGCAACGATGTTTCAGTCTATTTCTATTCCACAAACCGAGGGAGTTTTAAATCTAATGAAAAGGCCCTACCAGACCTTAAACCCAGGAGCCAGGAACTGTGCTTATCAGGGTGGAATATCTCAGTGACAGGGCCCCCTTTCCCTGGGGTGGATAAATACTTCACACTCAAACAGCACAAGGCATCTCCCCTCTGATGCCAAGAGGGACTTGCAGAGATACCATCCACTGCCCCTGACCCCAGCTTGACCTCTCCAGGAGACGGGCCACAATGGGATTTCTTCCCCTGCTCTTTTGATCTGTTTGTGCTGTGCAAATAATAAAGTGGTCATTTGCTGAAAGTTTCTCTTGTACCTGAGTCTTTGTTCCCATGGTGCACGGTGTAGCAACTCATACCACAGCATTCTGTAGTAAATATAACCTTTCAGAAGCCAACAATTCTTATTTGAACAAGGATTTTTGTTATTTTCAACAAGTCTATAGTCTGCCACTAGGAACAGATGCACATCTGTCCTCTTGCTCTCTTTTTACCTCTGTGTCACTGCCGCCTATTCTACCTTTGGCAGAGAAGTAAAACTGTAGATCCCAAAGAGCATCAATAATCCTGTAGGAAAGAAGTCACAGACTAGAGAAATTTTATATAAAAATCTTAGTTTTTGTCTTCTCTTGAAAAATAATATCTGGAAAGACTGTACTTACCTGTGCGTGAGGCAACAATTAACTCTAGCCTATCAGTGGTCACCATTTTGCAGAGCCAAGGGCACTTTTGTGTGCCACAGTCTTCACTACAGTCTATTTCACTCATTATTTTATCTAATTGTCCCTGTAAGTTTTTGAATTTTTGTCCTTGCTGTGAGACTTAGAGGGGAAAGAGTCTTCACTTTAGATGACAGGGAATTGCCAGTGATTTAGGTGGAGATTTGCCACCTAAATTAAAGTATAATTTAACAAATTTTACTTTTGTTTAAATTATTTGCTGTTCATTATGACAGATCAGAATCCAAATATTCATATTATTCTCCTTGTACATACCCATCCCCATTCTTTCTGATTTTAGATTGAAAATAGTGAAGTAAAAATCTATTGAAAACTTGTAGTGCAAAATACACATGTAAAATAAAAACATTGTCCCCTATGGTATAATAAGATGATATAAAATAATATCATCTCTGTCCTCTGAAAATTTGTCTTTCATTAATTAATATTACAGGCAATGCTATTCCAATCTTCTCCCTACACATGAGGGAATCAGATTACCATTTACTTTATTCTATTTAAACATCTATGAGGAACATGATTAAAATGATAAATATGCTGAACTTCTTGTTTTAATTGCTCTTTAATACAATGCTTAGATTTGGTAGCTTTGGAGATTAGTCCTTTGGCAGTAAAACGATTATTTTTAAAAAAGAAATAAAGTGTGGGAGTAATGCATATTATTCAGATTTTCTCTCTTCTGGTTTCTAAGAGTGGTCTTTTTTCTTTCTTCTGGGCATGAAAAGAAGATAAGCCACTCTGACTTTCTCCTTCTGCTCATTTTTTTTTCCTTCTGGCTACAACTGTTTCTGAAGGGAATGGAGAGTGTCAGGAAGCTTAGAAAGCAGCTGATCTGTTATCTGAACCCAGTTTTCCAATCTCTGCCTGCTCAATAAGTAGCCATGCAATCTCTGTCACCCTCTCCAAATACTGTTACCGCCCTTTTAGACAAAGCCGGAAAGGGAGCAGGGGTCATATGTTGAGATCATTTTAAACTTGAAGAAGAGTTGCAAAAATAGAACAGGGAGTTTCTATATACGTTTCGACCAGTTTCCCTTGAACTACTTACATAACCATAGGATATTTATCAAAACTAAGAAATCAACGCTGATACAAGCTACTAACTAAAGTACAGACTTTATTTAAATGTCACCAATTTTTCTACTATTTTTTTTCTGCTTCTGGATCCAATTTAGGATCCCATATTGCATTTTGTCATAATGGCTCCTTAGTATCCTCCAATCTATGAGATGGCCACAGTCTCTCCATTTCTTTCATAACTTTAACACTTTTGAAAAATACTGGTTAGTTATTTTGCACAGTCAATTTGGGTTTGACTGGTGTTTTCTTTGAACTAGATTGAAGTTAAGCATTAATAGGAGCTTTATCTAAGAGATCATGTTCCTTTCTCAGTGCATCACATCTGGGGGTGTACTAAGTCCATATGTCTTATTACTGGTGATAATAATCTTGGTCACTTTTTTCTGTAAAGTCAAGATAGTAAATAACTTAGTCTTATGGGCTGAGTGGTCTTTGTCATAACTATTAAACTCTGCTGTTGTCACACAAAAACAGCCACAAACAGTTAAAGGTGTGTGGTTATGTTCCTATAAAATTTTATGCATGGACATTGAAGTTTGAATTTCACATGTTGTGGAATATTATTCTGTTTTCATTTATTTCATCTATTTAAAATGTAGAAACCATCCTTAGGTCATAAATTGTACAAAAACAGGCAGTGCATTAAATTGGCCCACAGGCTATACTTTCATGATACCTGACGTAAATAATAAATGTTTCTACTTTCAAAACACCTGATAGAAAAATGTGGAAGAAAACTAGAATAAAACAGAAAAAAAAATCTGTCCAGGGAAAGAGATATGCCTTAAACATTGAACAATGGCCCCCAAAATGTGATACTGAACAGCCTCCAAAACAGAAATAGCGAGTCTCACAGGTACCCACTTGTTAACTTGCCATTCTTATTAGATTATATCCACTGCAAGGCTTTGCCTTATAGAGTCCATCAAGACCATCTTCTAAGAGTAGAATTGGAGAAGTTTTGTTTTTGTTTTCTGTTGTGATCTATTCATTTTTTCAACAAATCTTCAAAAACACCTAGCTATCTATCTAGCAACTCTCATGTACCAGGAACTGTTCTTGAAATTTGGGAAAAAACATTGCACAAAACAGACAAAAATCTCTGTCTTCATGAAACTTACTGTTGGGGACTGAATCATATCCCCACAAAAGGCATGTTCAAGTCCCAACAGCTGGTTCTGTATCATGAGTCCATTTGTAAATAGGACATTTGAAGTTGTTATGAGTTAAAGGTATGTCCAAACCGAATGAGGGTGGAACTTAATCCAATGTTGCTTAAATCCTTATTAGCAAAGGAAATTGGGCACAGATATAGGAGCCAAAGGGAACAGCAATCAGAAGCTGGAAGGCAACAGAACCTGGAAGAGAAAGGATAAGTGGCTACGATATGCATTGCCATATGATGGGAAAACCAAGGACCAAGGATTGTGGCCACTTAACTCCAGGATGCCACAGTCTTTGGGAAGAAAGCATCACTTACTGACAGTTTGATTTTGGACTTCACCTAGTATCAAAACTGCGAGCTATAAAATTCCCATTTTTTAAACCAACCTATTGTATGGTATTTGTTTTAGCAACTGGGAAAGTAAGACACATATTCTCAAGTGTCTTTTGCGGGGAGGTATAGAGAGACATAAATAACAATAGAAACTTAAATTGCATGATATCTGTTAAGATGTTAAATGCTATGGGAAAAAAATAGAACAAGGCAAGAGAGACTCGGAAAAATGGAATTGAGGAAGGTTTACATTTTACATCAAGTAAGCAGAATAGATCTCACTGAGAAAGTGACATAGAAAAAAGATTTGAAGGAGTAAGGGAATTAAGAATGGGAACATATGGGGGTGCTGAGAATTATCAGCAGAGATAAGAGCCAGTGATAAGTCCCAAGGCCAGTGTATCTTAGCAGAGTGAGACAGGGTAAGAGTAGCAGGAAATGAAAAAAAAGGGATGAAGTGGACTTGCAATGCCTTAATAGTTCATTTCTTTTTTTTTTTTTAATATATTTTTTATTTATTTTTAAAAGATACTTAGATTACATAAATTGTTACATAAAAAAATATAAGGGATTCCCATATGCCCCATTCCCCAGACCTCCCACTTTTCCCCACATTAACAACTTTTTTCATTAGTGTGGTACATTCATTGCAATTGATGAACACATTTTGAAGCATTGCCACTAAGAACGGACTGTAGTTTACATTGTAATTTACACTCTCTCCCACTCAATTCTGTAGGCTATGGCAGAATATGTATAGCCTGTATCTGTCACCACAATGTCATCCAGGTCAATTCCAAGTCTTGAAAATGCCCCCATATTACACCTCTTTTTCCCTTCCCTGACTTCAGCACCTCCAGTGGCCATTGTCTCCACATCAAAGATTTAATTTCTTCCATTGCTAGAATCACGATAGTCTATAGTAGAACACCAGTAAGTCTACTCAAGTCCATATTTTATTTGCCAATCCTGAGGATTCTGGGATGGTGATGCCCACTCCACCTCTAACTGAGAGGAGACTCCCATCTCATATGGTTGATGGATGGGGCTCTCTTGCTTGCAGTTGTAGACTCTCTCGGTTTCTTGGTGTGGTGGTTGTCCATCCTCATATCCCAGTCAGCTGTCCTGGGTGAGTCCAATGAACTGGAGAGTAGATGCTGCAACTCCGCTGAGGCTCAGGACCCAGCTGGCACATGAGGCTATGGGATTAATTTAGACATTTGAGCAAGTACAGCATGGCATATGCTTTGGAAATTTATGACAATAAAACATCCTTAAAATTTTGTTGATTAACAATTTCTTTTGAAGGATTCCAAATCCAGGAATCGTGTGACATCTTGTTGTTTAATTTAGACTGCATTATTTTGGATCCATTTCTTAATAACAAGCCAGAGGACTCAGTCTTTCTATCTTTAGATATATTCTCACTTACTTTCTGGCAAGTATTCACGCAATGGTACTGGGTTACAGGTCCTACAACCTTCCTCCCCCTCCTGCCATGTCCTGGAATGATTTTACTGGTAATTGCAGTCTAATTTTTTTTTTTTAACATATGTCTAAAGGCAGACAAAAAGGATTTCCTTCTTAAAAGCCAGCTTGTATTGTATGTCCTTAATTACTTTCTGGCAGGCCATATCAAGAGAACAAAGCTTTACCAAGGGCAGTCTCCCTACCAAAATATAAGCTCCTTGTGATGGGAGAGACTTTTGTCAGTTTATTTCACTAATTTTTCCCAAACACATAGAACAGATTTTACACATATTAAACACTTGACTTATATTTTCCTACCAATTGCCTTAAATTTCCAGTTCCTATGGGTACTTAGTGTGTGCCTTAGAGACAATAGAAAAACAAGGATTCTGTTAATGAATAACAAAGACTGGTGTCCGCCTACCCAGTGTGAAGGAATCCTTACTTGAATCCACTGTAATTACACTCAGCCAGCAACATATTTTGGGATATGTTAAAGTTGAAATCCTCTAACTTCATGTATTTTGGGTTGCATTAAAAATAACCAAACAATGCAATAACGTAAATAAGCTTGAGAAATAGTGAAGTTATAATAATGATTCTAGGCTGTCAAACAGAAATCAAGGACAGGATCTGAGCTGGACCTCTGTAAAAAATGGAATCATGGATTTGAATAATATCAAAACTCTCTCCACATTTTGTCTTCTAGTTTCTCTGTGCATCTACCATCTTATCTTTCTCTTCCTGTGGAATCTACTACTCCAGTTTTTGGCCCACAGAAGTATTCATGGTGAAGAATAATTCTAGAATTTTTTATCTTACAGATTCAGCCATTTGAGAGTTTTTCTATTGCTGTAAGTTTATGAGGACAAATTGCCAAAGTGTAATTTTCAAAGAATTAAAAGCATAACTCCTATATAAAGGCTAAATACATGTCAAAATATATTTGACTTTATAATGAGAAAACCAGCAGGATGGTAAAATTGGTTTTAGAAGTTTAGAGAAATCAGTATGTTTCTATTCACAGAAAGAATGCTGGAATGGGATTGCTAAATCACATACAAAACTGGTTGATACCCTACTGTGCAATTTTAAAAAAATCTTTAGGGTGAAAGATTTCTATTTATATCTCAATTTTCATTTGCATTGCTATCTGAAGAGAAACATTAGAATCACTATCAGTTTTATACAAATCCACATCTACTTAAAGAATTGCTGTAAAACTCTCTAACAAATAGTAAATAGAATTTTAAAAATGAAGTATACATCCCTAGAAAATTAGAGAATTATTGAATAGTCTTATTAGACAATGCTCTAGTGTGGCATTGAAAGGATATGCAGTCATCCTTTGTTTATTTCCAATTTAAGGATATTTGTAAACAATAAAATGAAGATCATTTTCTTACATTGTGAAGATGAAATGAGAACATGCATAGAAAATGCTTAATACAGTGATTGGCTCAGAATAAACTTACAATAAGGTGTGGTTATTATTAATACCATTTTATTAACATTCTTTTACAAAAATACAATCTCCAAATCTCTCCTCTTCAGAGGGTCTTGACTTACCTTGGCCAACATTAAATGACACCGTACACAGTAGACATTACTGATTATTTACAAGTATGCAGATTTCTTTTAATTCTGATTACACAGAGGGCTAATTAGGTATGGCCAGCCCACACATCTAATTCTGGAAATTGAATGGATCATTTCTGGGAATAAGTATTTATTTGACAGTGGCCAATTCTCCAGCTCTCTTTCTTCCCCTGCTACGGCAATATATGCCGTAATATGTTGAAATGAAAACATCAGCCTTGAGTAACCACTGATGAGCAGAGTCCCATGCAGCATGAGAGAGAGAAGAAAAAAAAAAAAAGTTTTTGTGCTAAAATTTTAGGTTTATTTGTTACTGAATCATAGTCAACTAACTTTGATCTATAAAATGTCCTATGAAACTTTGTCCTAAAATGTCTTGAATTCTAAATTATTCTATGAATAAAAAGTCCAGTGGTTAAAAAAGTGTGGTAAACCCCACAAAAAAGCTCCATGAGGTTTAGTTTGTTATCATATTAAAAGCTCTAAAATCTTCTGTAATACAGAAATATGCTTAGCATTGTTTAATAAAATAATTTCTTAATTTATTTGAGAAGAAAATCTATTGCAATATATTTATTGACATTTTACAGAAGAGCAATTTATGTATCACCAGTTTGGAAACTTTTTCTTCAGGAAGGAGTAAGTATTCCTAATTGAAATTAAATACTTAAAGAGTGGTGTACATATAAATGGTATAGAACTAAAATATCCCATTGAGAAATTTATTATTAATGCACCCTGAATATGCATATAAATATATGCATATTTTAAAAGCAAAAAAATTATAATAGTTATAACAACCAAAAGCATTTATCACTGTGCTGCTTATAAAATTTTAACATTGCACTTAAATTAGAGAAATATTAGCATTGTCATATCTAAATTCATCTTGAAAAATTACAAGCTACGATTGGTTTTATTATTTCTATGAAACTTAATTATTTGTTGGTTTTGAAGTAATATTTACAAGGAAGTAACAAGAGTGAACTTTTTTTGGATTCAAGATTGAGGAAAGAAATAAGAAAATCAAATGTATTATATTCTCCATATGTTTATTACAGTGACAGGAACCTGGCTGTTTCCTTCCTTCCTTCCTTTTTTCTTTCTTTTGTTTTCATGATTTTATAATTCCAGATACAAACAAAAGAAGCTTACTACTGTGATTACATATAAAATCATAATGACCTACTAGATTTCTGTGATTCCTACTACAATACTTAGAAGAGGTTCTCCTACTTTGATAGGAAACCACTTCGTGAATTTGGCGAATATCACTGAGTAAAAGTTACTGTACTAAGATAGTTTTTTCTCTTAGACACCAATATTCTGAATAACAATTTATGTTTTAAAGATTCTCTATGAGGGAAAAATAATAACTCTAATATATTACACACATGTTATATACAAAGAAGTAGAAGAGAAGTTATTTTACAATATTGTCAAATCTTATGGATTATTCTGAAATTCTGAGAGATAATATTTTTTGTGTTTGCATCTAACATGTCTTTAAGCACCCTTATAAACATCACCATAAATAAGATAAACTTTAGATTTTCAAGTATTTTCAGACTAAACATGCATTTTTATGAGGAGTTGTTACAGGTGAGAATGGAACAATTTATAGTCAATATAGAGAGAATATTATTTGAGTTTATGAGATGTGACTTGGAGTTATTTAATATATATTAAAATTCTTTTAAGTAATATAGTCTTCCCTCCCTCCCTCCCTCCCTTCCTTCCTTCCTTCCTTAAAATTCTGGTCTGTATCTGTTTGACTTATATGTCTCCACAGAATTAAAACTAAATGCAAATCATTTAAAAATGAGAATAAACATAAAATAGTCCCATAACATATTCATGGTCTTGGACAGTTTAAAATTAATTGATACAGTTTATATTATTTTGAATCGTTGCTATTCTATAGAAGCATCCCCAATTTACTGAAAACTTTAATTAGAATATGGGCATGATTCATATTTTTGAGGAACTCATAATTAGGCTATGCAAAGCTATGAGGAAAGAAATAATAGTGCAGGGAATACTGAAGAAAAAATTTCCAGAGGGATGCAGAAAGTCAGATAGTGCAACTGCCAAAGGGCCCAGATTTACTATAAGCCTGAATCTATATACTTGATATTCAGAGTAAAGCCAAATCCCATTTTAATGAGACTATTTTATCATCAGCCTCTGCCTTTCCTCATTCGAGCAGCTTGCCAGTAATAGCAGTATGTTAATAATCTGCTTTCAAAGCAAACTTTGAAATAAAGAGTCCTAAAAATTTTACCTTATTCATATATCATTACATTTATTTAGCAGAATGCTATTTTTTTTTAATCACTCCCTCGACTTTCTACTATGACTGTATTTGTAAGATAGTGCTTCAGTGTACTGTGGAAAGGAGAAACACATCCAAGAAAAAGAAGAACAGCAACAACAACAAAAACAATACTAAAGGAAGACAATAAAATAAGA
>JAQZBX010012457.1:0-41176 GCA_029593785.1 Cabassous unicinctus
AGACTCTCATATACCCAACATCTTCTCCCTTTTCTCCCCCCATATTAATACCTCTTTATATGCACATGATAACATTGTTATAACTGATATACAAATAGTGAAACATAGCTACTAAACATTGTCAATGGTTTACACTATAGTTTACATTTTAGACCATACACTTTTATAAATGTTGATGCTATTTAACATGACCTGTGTCCATCACTGTACAGTAATGAAGAACAATTCTATTGACCACTAAATACCCCCTGTTTGATCTATTCTATTGCTCCCACCCCATCACCTTGGGACCCATGACAAACTCCAGGCTTTACTTGTTGGATGACAAGATTCATAGTTACATGCAACAAGAGATCTTGACACACTGGTTTGTCCTGCCCTGTTAGGAATTGCCCTTGCTCTTGAGAGACTCCTGCCCATCTATTCCTGAACAAATTGGTCCTCCCTAAGATGGGAGTTCAACTTCTTCCCACTCATTATGTCCATCACCACCCTCTGATACAACATATTATGACAGAATGAACACTCACACACTATCTAGAAGCCTGCTATATGTGAGCCCTGTCTGGAATGCCCACCCAAACAACACCCTAAACAGTGACCTCTCCTTGTCATTTTGCCATAAGAGCTTTCCTGGCTTTGTATTTTCAACCTCATATCCGCAAATCCCCAGTGTTCACCAGGTCCCTCTCTCAACCCTCCCCCCAGTATCCTGGACCTTCTGACACACCCTTTCCAATCTATCCACCTTTCAACCATGCAACACCCAACCCAATAATATCAGCATCCTCCTCTCCTATCCCTTCATTACACAACCACAATCTATCACTTTACCATAGATTACATTCATATGGGTGATGGCTCTCAACCTCCTCTTCTCTTTCTATTTCTTGTAAACCTATCTTACAAACAATAGCTCTCTGAGTCTGCTCAATTCCTTAATTTATATCCGGGAGATCATGTACTGCTAATCCTTCAATGCCTGGCTTGCTTCACTCAAAATAAGGTCTTCAAGATTCGTCCATGTTATCCCGTGGGTTAGCATTTTATTCCTTCTCACAATTGAGTAATATTCCATTGTATGTCTGTACCACATTTTGTTTACCTATTCATCTGTTGATGGACACCTGGGTTGATTCCAACTTTTGGCAATAGTGAACAATGCCACTATGAACATTCGTGTGCATATACCTGTTATTGCTTTTGCTTTCAATTCTTCAGAGTATATACCCAGGAGTGGAATCACTGGATCATATGGCTGTTCTATAGTTAGTTTTTTGAGGAACCACCAAACTATTCTCCATAGTGACTGGACCATTTTACAATCCCACCAGCAATTAATGAGGGTTCCCATTCCTTCACATAGTCACAGTTATAGTCTGCTGTTTTTTTAATAGCTGCCATTCTAATGGGTGTAACATGGTATCTCATTATAGCTTTGATTTGCATTTCCCTAATAGCTAGCGATGTCAAGCACCTTTTCATTTGCTTTCTAAACATTTGTATTTCTTCCTCAGAGAAGTGTCTTTTCACATCAAAAGCCCATTTTTTAAATGGGTATTTTTTTATTTTTATTTTTGAGGTGTAGGATTTCTTTATAAATGCAGAATATTAGGCTACTATCAGATATATGGTTGTCAAATATTTTCTCCCATTCGATAGGCTGCCTTTTATTTCCTTGATAATGATCTTTGAGGTGCTGAAATTCTTAATTTTGAGGAGATCCCATTTATTGTTTTTTTTCTTTTTCTGCTTGTGCTTTGGGTGTGAAGTTCATGAAAACATTTCTTATTACAAGGTCCTGTAGATGCTTTCCTACATTATTTTCCATGGTCTTTATGATCTTGGCTCTTATATTTAGATCTTTGTTCTATCTTGAATTGATTTTTGTATAAGGTGTGAGATGGTGTTCCTCTCATTCTTTTGGATATGGATACCCAGTTCTACAAGCAGCATTTGATGAAGAGGCCATTCTCTCCCAACTGAGTGGGCTTGGTGGCCTTATGAAATATCAGATGACTGTATATGCAAGGATCTATATCAGAATGCATAATTCTATTAAATTGGTTAGTATGTCTATCCTTGTGCCAATACCATGAAGTTTTGACCACTGTAGTTTGTAGTATGTTTTAAAGTCAGGTAGTGTAATATCTCCAACTTCATTTTTCTTTTTCAATATGTTTTTGGTGATTCAGGGCCTCTTACACGTCCAAATAAATTTTGTAGTTAGTTTTTCCAATTTATTAAAAAATATTGTGTTGATTTTTATTGAGATTGCTTTAAATCTGTAGATTGGTTTGGGTAGGATAGACATCTTGATGATATTTAGTCTTCCTACACATGCACAGGGAATATTCTGCCATTTATTTAAATCTTCTTTGATTTCCTTTAACAGTGTTGTGTAGTTTTCTGTATATAAGTCCTTTACATCTTCAGGTAAATTTATTCCTAGGTATTTGATTCTTTTAGTTACTATTGTAAATGGTATTTTTTCTTGATTTCCTCCTCAGATTGGTCCTTATTGGTGTAGAGAAATATTCCTGATTTTTCAGTATTGATCTTAAAGCCTGCAACTTTATTGAATGTATTTATAAGTTCAGAAGCTTTGTTGTAGAATTCTCAGGGCTTTCTATGCATAGGATCATGTTGTCTGCAAATAGTGAAATTTTTACTTCTTCCTTTCCAATTTGGATGCCTTTTATATCTTTTTCTTGCCTCAGTGCTTGAGCAAGTACTCTTTAAAAATCTTAAAAAGGAGCGGTGATAGTGGGTATCCTTTTCTTGTCCCGATCTTAGAGGAAAAGCTTTTAGAATTTCACCGTTGAAGACGTTGTTCTCTGGGTTTTCTTATATACCCTTTATCATGTTCAGAAAGTTTCATTCTATTCCTATCTTTTGCAGTGTTTTTTTTTTTCCTGTTTTTTTTTCCCCGGAAATATATGCTGTATTTTGTTGAATGATTTTTCTGCACCTATAGAGATGATGGTGTGATTTTTTTCTTTCAATGTGTTTATATCGGGTATTACATTCACTGTTTATCTTATGTTTACCCATCCTTGCATAGCCGGGATGAAAACCGCTTGGTCATGGTGTATTATTCATTTGATATGTTGTTGAATGTGATTAGCACATATTTTGTTAAGCATTTTAGCATCTATGTTCATTAGAGTGACTGGTCTGTAGTTTTCCTTTCTTGTAGCATCTTTGTTTGGCTTTGGTATTAGGGTAATGTTGGCATCATAGAAAGAGTTAGGCAATGTTCCTTCTACTTTTATTTTTTGGAAGAGCTTAAGCAGGATTGGAGTTAGCTCTTTCAGGAATGTTTGGTAGAATTCACATGTGAAGCCATCTGGTCGTGGGCTCTTCTTAGTTAGGAGGTTTTTGATGACCGAGTGTGTCTCTTTACTTGTAATTGGACTGTTGAGTTCATCAATTTCTTCTTTCATCAATATAGATGGCTTTTGTGTTTCTAGGAATTTGTCCATTTCCTCTAAATTATCATTTTTGTTGGAATGTAATTTTTCAAAATATCCTCTTATGATGTTGTTTATTTCTGTGGGGTGACTAATGATATACTCTTCCTCATTTCTTGTTTGTGTCTTTGCATCTGCTCTCTCTTTTTCTTTGTTAGTCTGGATAAGGGTTTGTCAATTTTATTGATTTCGAAGAACCAGCTATTGATTTTGTTTATTTTTTCAAGTGCTTTCTTATTTTGTATTTCATTTAATTCTGCACTAATCTTTGCTATTTCCTTCTTTCCACTACCTTTTGGGTTAGTTTGTTGATGTTTTTACAATTCTTCCAGGCGTGCAGTTAGGTCTTCAATTTTAGTTCTTTCTTCTTTTTTGATATAAGCACTCATGGCTATGAATTTCCCTTCCAGAAGTACCTTGGCTGCATGCCATAAGTTTTGATATGTTGTGTTGTCATTTTCATTCGTTTCAAGGTAGTTACTGATTTCTTTTGAGATTTCTGCCTTGCACACAGTTTTTCTAAGAGTGTGTTGTTTAACTTCCATATCTTTGTGCCCAATCTGGTTCTCTGGCCCTTAATGATTTTCAACTTCATTCCATTGTGGTCAGAGAAATTACTTTGTATCATCTCAATCTTTCTGAATTCATAGAGAGTTGTTCTGTGGCCTACCATGTGGTGTATCCTGGAGTATGATCCATGTGCTCACGAGAAGAATGTTTATCCCATTGTGTTTCAGAGTAGCATTCTGTATATATTTATTAGGTCCAGATCCTCTAATGTATTATTCAGTGCCTTTGTTTCTTTATTGATTATCTGTCGAGATGTTCTGTCTAATGGTGAAAATGGTGTAATAAAACCCCCCACTATAATTTTAGAGACATTTATGTCTCCACTTAGTATTTCCAGTGTTCGCCTCATGCATTTTGAGGCATTCTGATTAGGTGCATAAATCATTATGATTGTTCTTTCTTCTTGAAAGATTACCCCTTTTACTAATATATAGTGTCTTTCTTTATCTATTACAATAGTTTTGCATTTAGAGTCTATTTTGTCTGATATTAGTATAGGTACTCCTCCCATTTTTTGGTGGCTGTTTGCTTGTAAAATTATTTTTAGCCATTCACTTTCAACCTCTTTGAGTCCCTGAGTCTAAAGTGCATTTCTTGTAGCCAACATGTAGATGGGTCATATTTCCTTATCCATTCTTCTAATCTGTGTCTCTTGACTGGTGAGTTTAATCCATTAATATTCAGTGTTATTACTCTCCAGGAATTTCTTAAATCGACCAGCTTTTCTGTGGGTTTATCTACATCATATGTTGTTATTATTTCTCTTTTTGTATTTTTAGTTGTTCTTACACTCTCCTCCAACTCTCTTTCTCATGTTTTTTCCTTTCAACCATTAGAACTTCCTTTATTATTTCTTGAAGTGCAGGATTCTTATTGGCATATTCTCTTAATTTTATCTCTGACTATTTTGAATTTTCCATTATTTTTGAATGTCATCTTTGCTGGATACAGAATTCTTGGCTGGAAGTTTTTTTTTTTTTCTTTTAGTTCCTTCTCTATGTCATACCAATGTCTTCTTGCCTCCTTGGTTTCAGATGAGAAATTAGCCCTTAATTTTATTGAGTTTCCTTGTAAGTGATGGTTCCCTTTTCTCTTGCTGCCTTGAATATTTTCTCTTTATTTTGAGCATTGGACATTTTGACAAGTATATGTATTGGAATCGGTCTGTTAGGATTTATGCCATTTTGGGTGCACTGTGATTCCTGCACATGTACATCCATTTCCTTCAAGAGGGTTGTGAAGCTTTCAGCTATTATTTCCTTCAACACTCATTGTGTTCCCTTTCCCTTCTCTTCTCCCTCTGCGATGCCTAAAATGTGTATGTTTGTGCATTTTGTGTTGTCATTTAAATCCCTAAGTCCCTGCTGGATTTTTTTTCTGTCATTTTATCTACCTGTTCTACTATCTGTTTGATTTCAGATGCACTGTCTTGCACATTAGTAATTTTTTCTTTTGTTTCTTCAAATCTTCTGTTGTGTGATTCTGATGTTTTTTTGATTTCTTGGATTGTGTCATTCATCACCACCATGTCCATTATATTTTTAGTATGTTTACAATTTCTTCAGTATTTTCTCGCAATGTCTTCTTAATATCCTTAATCTCTTCCTTCTCTTCATTAAGTTGGTCCTGATATTTGTTTGGACAGCTCTGATTAGTTGTTCAGTGTTCTGCATCTGTTCCTGGTTTTTAATTTCTTCATTGGATGGGCCCATGTCTTCCTGTGTCTTAGTATTTGTAATTTTTGGTTGCCCTCTGGTCATCATTTATCTTGATGGGTTTATTCAGTTGATTAGCTTCTTTCTGTGCTCTAGAGTTTTGTTTAGACGCTGGTTTTGTGTGTGTGTTAATTTTTCTCTTTGACACTTTATTCTTCTTGTTCTATTTCCTTGCTGTTTTCTATGTTCCCTTGAAGGAAAAAGATTAGGGCTGTAGAAATTGAAAGAGGTCAGAAAAGAAAAAGGATAATAGTAATAATAATAATAGTTAGTATAGAGGCCATATAAGACTTAGTATAATGAATATTTAACTCATGTAAGCAGTGAAGAATAATAGGGAAAAAAAGTAAAATAGCTACAATGAAATGGGAAACCAAATAGAAAAATATGTTGACTGATTTAAAAGACCAGAATAATGAGGAGATTGTGAAAGAGAAAAGAAAGGACAGAAAGAAAATAGTTAATTAAAAAAAAGGAAACATAATAGACAAGATGGAAATTGAAACCAGTGAAGTTGAGGACTAATAAATAAAAGTGGAAAATGGAAGCACCACAACAGAAAGGAGAAGATAGAAAGATGAAGGAAGGAAAAGAGATAGCATTGGTAGACAAAATCAGTATACACAGAAAATGGGAAATCAAGGAAGGGGAAGCACAGCAAAGAAGAAACAAGTTAGCAGCACCTGATTTTAAAAAAGGGTGGCAGGAAAAAGGAAAGAAAAATTAACAACAGAACAACAACAAAAACAATAAGAAAAATTCAAACAAACTCACAAGGAAGCAGTCAAACAAAGCTAAGGAAGAACAGTATTGCAACTTGGGCCATTGTGGTGCCACTCACGGTGCCCCTGTTCATCAACCAATTACCCTGCATTCATCTCTCTGGAGGTTTTGAGGCGGGTTTCAGCAAGTAAACTAAGTTAAAAAAATTTTTAAGTAAATTCTTTTTTGAAAAACAAGTGACCCAAATGAAGCTAATACAAAAATAATGTCTATGTTTTCCCTGTCTTAGAGGTATCAGCTGGATGTTAGATATCCCTGTGGATCACCACTCTTAGATGAGTCAGGAATTGAACCAGGCATCTCAAATATTCAAGGCAGAGATTCCTCCACTGAGCTGCCCCTCCAACAGGATCAGCCAGCTCTTCAGAAATCTATTCAGTCAGTTTCCCAGACAGATTTTACTGCCCTGGGCAGCTGGATTTAGTAGGCTATATAAGCAGATCTCCACTCCCTTCTCCTGGTCAGGTTGAGTTTCCTTTTGAAATTCAGATGGAACCCTTAAGACTAAGTACACCACAACAAAGTGAATGCTCAAGCCTCTTCTACACCATCCCTTCCTCCACAGGACCCTAAATAGGCTCTTGGAAACTTAAGGGCTTCCCAATGTCTGACTGCCTTAGGGGACTTGAAATTCTGATAGTCCTCAGTGTGGAACTATTAAATTGGCTGTCTCTGCCCTCTCTCGAGCCAAGCTTCTGTATCCCAGGGAGGTTAGGTAAATCAGGCTTCCTCAGCAGATTTGCTTCTCCCATCTGCCTGGTGCCTCTACTAGACCACCCCCTCCTCCCAGGGGACCCTAAATAGGCTCTTGAAAACTTATTAAGTGCTTCCTACTGCCTGACTCCTAGCGGAGTTGAAATTCTGATGGTCCTCAGCACAGAACTATTATATTGGCTGGCTCTGCCCTCTCTCAATCCACGTCTCTGTATCCCAGTGCAGTTAGATAAATTTGTCTTCCTCAGCAGATTCACCTCTCCCTTCAGCCTGGTGCCTCTTCAAGCCAGCTGGTGTGCTCCCCAAAGCTCCAAGGGGGTCCAGGCAACCAAATCTGGAAACACCTCTCTGCCCCCTGCCAGAACCCTTCCACTCACAGACAATGCTCCCTCTCACCAGGTGACTGGAAGGAGTCAGGGCCACCCTGTCTCTTTGTCCTGAGGGTGCAGTTAGGTGTCCATGATCTCCAAGGGACTAAAACTCATGGTTTTATCTTGAGCAATCTTCCTCCCTGTCTGACTTCCTGCAGATCGATACCCCAAAGGCTCCAGCTATGTGGGCTCCCAGAACAGCTCACTTGGCTTGGATCCTGTCCCCATTCTGCCATTCCCTGTGAGGGAGATGATGGGAGCCCTCCTAAACTGATGCCAACTACGATCTCTCCCTCTATTTCTTTCTTTCTATTTCCTTTGGGGTCAGTTTGTTTTTGTTTTTCCAATTCCTCCAGGTATGCAGTTAGATCTTCAATTTTAGCTCTTTCTTCTTTTTTGACATACACATTTATGGCTATGCATTTCCCTATCAGTACAGCTTTGGATGCTTGCCATAGGTTTTGATATGTTGTTTTGTCATTTTTATTCATTTCAAAGTAGTTACTAATTTCTTTTGGGATCTCCTTCCTCACCCACTGTTTGTCTAAGAGTGTGTCCTTTAATTTCCATATCTTTGTGTGTAATCTGGGTATTTGGCCCTTAGGGATTTCCTATTTCATCCTATTGTGGTTAGAGAAATTACTTTATATAATCTCAATATTTCTGAATTCATTGAGTGTTGTTCTGTGGCCTAGCATGTGTTCTATCTTGCAGTATGATCCATGTGCACTTGAGAAGAATGTATATTCCACTGTATTTGGGTGTAGCATTTTGTATATGTCTATTAGGTCCAGATCTTCTAATGTATTATTCAGAATCTTTGTTTCTTTATTGATTATCTTTTGAGATGTTCTGTCTAATGGTGCTAATGGTGTATTAAATTCCCCCACTATAATTGTAGAGGCATCTATGTCTCCACTTAGTCTTTCCAAGGTTTGCCTCATGTATTTTGAGGCACCATGATTAGGTGCGTAAATGTTTATGATTGTTCTTTCTTCTTGAAAGGTTACCCCTTTCACTAATATATAATAGCATCTGTCTTTGTCTCTTAAAATAGTTTTGCATTTAAAGCCTATTTTGTCCGATATTAGTATAGCTACTCCAGCCATTTTTGGTTATTGTTTGCTTATAAAATTATTTTCCACCTTTTCACTTTCAGTGTCCTTGAATCCCTGGGTCTAAGGTGGGTTTCTTGAAGACAACATATAGATGGGTCATATTTCCTTATGCATTCTGCCAATTTGTGTCTCTTGTCCAGTGAGTTTATTCCTTTAAAATTCTGTGTTATTATTCTCAAGGAATTTCTTATATCAGCCACATTTTCTTTGGGTTTATGTATGTTATATGTTGTTTTTATTTCTCTTTTTGTCATTTCAGTTGCCTTTACGCTCTCCTCCAACTCTCTCTTTCCTGTTTTTTCCTTTCAACCTGCAGAATATCCTTTAGTATTTCTTGAAGGGCAGCTTTCTTATTGGCATACTTTCTTAATTTCTGTTTATTTGTGAAAAGTTTGAACTCTCCGTCATTTTTGAATACCAGCTTTGCTGAATAGAGAATTCTTGCCTGGAGTTTTTTTTTTTCTTTTAGTACCTGGACTATGTCATGCCACTGCCTTCTTGCCTCCATGGCTTCAAATGAGAAATCAGCACTTAATCTAATTGAGCTTCCATGTATGTGATGGTTCTCTTATGTCTTGCTGCCTTCAGTATTTTCTCTTTGTCTTGAGTATTGGACATTTTGACAAGTATATGTCTTGGATTAAGTCTGTTGGGATTTATGTTGCTTGGGGTGCACTGTGCTTTTTAGACATGTACATCCATCTCCCTCAATAGGGTTGGGATGTTTTCAGCCATTATTTCCTTCAATATTCCTTCTATTCTCTTTCCCTTCTCTTCACCCTCTGGGATACCTATAATGTGTATGTGTGTGCATTTTGTGTTGTTGTTTAAATCCCAAGTCTCTGCTGGATTTTTTCTATCTTTTTATCTATCTATTCTTCAACCTGTTTAATTTCTGATGCACAATGTTCCACATTGCTAATTATTTCTTCTGCCTGTTCAAATCCGCTCTTTTGTGATTCCAGATTCTTTTGATTTCTTGGAATGTGCCATTCATCATGATCATATCTATTATCATTTTATGTATGTTTACAACTTCTTCAGTATATTCTCCCTGTGTCTTCTTAATTTCCTTAATCTCTTCATTCACTCCCTTAAGTTGGTTCATGATATTTCTTTGGAATTCTTTGATTAGTTGTTTGATTTGGCATGTCTTCCTGGTTTATACTGCACTCATTGGAATGGTCCATGTCTTCCTGTTTCTTAGTATGGATTGTAATTTTTTGTTGCCCTCTGGTCATCATTTATCTTGATGGGTTTATTGAGCTGATTAGCTTCTCTCTCTGCTCAAGAATTTTGTTTAGCTGCTTGTTTTGTGTGTTGTTGAGATTTCTCTTTGACATTTTGTTCTTCTTGTTCTATTTCCTTGCTGTTTTCTATGTTCCCTTGAAGGAAAAAGATTAGGGCCAGAGAAATCAAAAGAGGTAAGAAAAGAAAAAGGATAAAATAATACTAATAAATGTTAGAAGAGAGGCCATATAACACTTAGTAAAGTGAATACTTCTTTCATTTAAGAAGTGTAGAGTAATAGGAATAAAAAAGTGCGGTGCCTACAATGAAATGTGAAATTGAATGTAAGAAAATATGTAGAATGGTGTAAAAGGCCAGAATCTTGAGGAGAGAGAAAAAGAGTAAAGAAGGGACAGAGAGAAAAAAGTTAATAAAATAAAAATAGAAAACAGAATAGACAAGATAGAAATGTAAACCAGAAAAGTTTAAGACTAAATAAAGAAAGGTATAACATAAGAACCAAAACAGAAAGAAGACACTAGAAAGATGAAGGAATGAAAATAGGTAGCATTGGTAAACAAAATCAGTATACACAGAAAATGTGAAATCATGGATGAAGAAGCACAGCAGAGAAGATTCAAGCCAGCAGCACCTAATTAAAATAAACAAATAAATAAATAAATGGGTGGTGGAAGAAAGAGTAAAGAAAAACAAGAAACAAAACAAAACAAAAAACCCCAAACAAACACACAAGCAAGCAGTCAAACAAAGCTAAGGAAGAGCAGTCTTCCTTCTTGGGCCCTTGTGGAGCTTCTCAGTCTGCCTGTATTCATCAAACAATTACCCTGCAGGCCTCTCTCTGCAGGTATTGAGGTGGGTTTTAGTGACTAAACTAAGTTAATTTTTTTAAGTAAACTTTTTTTTTTTAAATAAAGGACCCAAAAGAAACTAGTACAAAAATAATGCCTATGTTTTCCCTGTCCTAAAAGTATCACCTCGATGTTTGATATCCTGGTGGATCACTACTCTTAGAGGAGCCAGGAATTCAAAGCAGAAACTCCTCCACTGATCTACCTTTCTAATTGGGTCAGTTAGCTCTTCAGAAAGCTCATTCAGTCACTTTCCCCTGGGCAGGTTTTACTCTTCTAGGGCAGCAGGATTCAGTAGGCTGTATGAATAGATCCCCCCTCCCCTCTCCTGATCAGGTTGAGTTCACTTTAGAAATTCAAATGGGAAACTGATGACTGACTTCATGATACAGAAATGATTTTCAAGTCTCTTCTAGACCACCCCATCCTCCCAGGGAACCCTAAATAGGCTCTTGGAAACTTATTAAGCACTTCCAACTGCCTGACTCCCTTAGGGGAGTTGAAATTCTGATAGTCCTCAGTATGGAACTATTAAATTGGCTGACTCCACCCTCTCTTGGGCCACTTAATCCCAATACAACTGGGTAAATCAGGCTTCCTTAGCAGATTCACCTCTCTCCTCAGCCTGGTGCCAATTCAAGCTGGCTTGTGTGCTCCCCAAAGCTGAAAGGTGGTCCAGGCAACCAAACCCACAGAAAGGAAACCCCTCTCTGCCCCTTGCCAGAACCCTCACACTCTCACATAATGCTCCCTCTCACTGGGTGGCCAGTGGGGGTCGGGTCTCACCTTGGCCCTTTGTCCTGTGGGTGGGTCTTAGCTGTACATGATTTCCACTTGGTGAAAAACTCACAATTTTATCTTGAACAATATATCCCTGTCCAGCTCTCTCCAGATTCATGGCCCAAAGTCTCCTGCTCTGTGGGCTCCCAGAACAGCTCATTTGGGCAGGATCCTGTCCCCAGTCAGCTGTCTTTCATGAGAGAGATGGTGAGTACCCACTTAAACTGATGCCATATTGCCCCTATTCCCAACAATTGTTTCCAAAGGTGAGTTTTAATGACTGAGAGAAATAAAAGAAAAAGAAAGCAGTTTTTCAGGGACTAGGAAATATTCAAAAGGTGCTAACATCTTCCTTTTTAAATGTTTCAAAAGCCACCAATTGGAAATTTGTATAAAGAACTAAAAGCCTAAGTTTTGGAAAACCTGAAAATCTTGACATCAAGTTTCAATAATGATGGCAATATTAACAACTAGCCCCTCCAGAATTCCTGGATGAATGGCTTAGGTTTTGGGGAAACTGTTTCAAGGGTGTGTCCCTGGAAACTTCTTTTGAAGCTGTATCAATATACAACTTTACTGAAGTATGAAAATTGTCTCTAAGCCATCTCAACTAATGAGGGGAAGATGGGAAGGTAGTGAATTGTTGCCTACTTGATGGCACCACAAGATTCTTGCACACTAAGGAAACTCAACAGGTAAGAATGTGTTTAGAAGGTGACACTAGGAAAGAAGGGAGGAAAGATTAATAAAGAGAGTCTCTATAAAAAGATGTATTCATAAACATGTTAAGTTTTATACTTTTAATAGAATTCTATTTTTATATGAAAATTATGTGAACATTTTAAGGCTTTGAAGGTCTCAGCAAAAAGTTACTTGGGTGAGTCTCAAGGAAGGCATTCCTTTTACACTTTGGACAACATGTTTTTTGATGCATTATTTTTGGAAAAACATCTTTTCATAAGATGAATAAATTCCTTCAAGGGGAAGCATATGAAAAAAATTAGTACATAGTCATTTTGAAATCATGAAATCATGATTGTTTTATTTATTCATTTTCTAAATTTATTTTATTTCTCTGTTTTAACAATACCACTGTGTACATATTTTTTTATTGTAGGACAACTCAAATCTCTTCTATAAATAGATATAATGTAAAAACAGATTAATAAATAATAAGCAGAAAATTTTGCAACAGAATAAATCATGTTTGAGATGTGGGAATAGGATTAGGAGAATTAAACTTTTCTGAAAGGAAATGCCAGTTAACTACCACTTCAGGAGCCTGGAGACTAAGGAAGCTCCAATTGAGAAAAGGACATTGAAGGGGACAGGAATGGAGCTGGAGGTAACTGAAAATCTCCTCTAGTTTTCAAATTTGTTTCTCTTACTTCAGAGACAACTGGATATAAATATAATTGTGGCAATTGTGTCACCTCAAGAAAAGTCCCAGCAGGAACAGGGACATTTTTGAGAAATCTGTACTTTATAATCATAATCGCCTATTTAACAGCTTGCACATACAAAGCCAGAGGGATATAAATCTACATAAGAATGACCTTGAAGACTCAGATTCCTACAAAACATGATTGATTGATCAACGTTGTGGTTTTTCAATTGTTTTTGAGCATGACTCAATGATCCCCAATTTGAGTAGGGAGAATGATGGTGGAACAGGGTGGCTTTGTGGCATTTAAATGACTTCTTATTGAACTAAGAATAAACATCAACATAACCCCTAAGTTTCTAGCCCTTGTTCCCCCTGATGGGAAGCTGAATTCTCTTAACTGTCCACCAACTCATACAGAGTTTCTTGTTGCATATTTAAGTTTATATGAGGTGTGCCAGCTCGGCCCTGAATCTCAAAAGAGTTCCACCACTTACTCTCCAGTTTATTGGACACACCCATGACAACTATCAAACAGATGATGATGGACAATGACCATCCGAAGGAACAGAGAGTCTGCAACTGCAAGCAAGATAATCCTATCCATCTGCCCCATAGCCCATTTTCAATTAGAGGCACTGCATCACCATCCCAGAATCTTCAGGATTGAAAAATGGGCTAAAGTAGACTTACAGGTATTCTTCTATAGACTTATTGTGATTCTAGCAATGGATATACTTTTATCACTGATGTGGAGAAAGTGGCCACTGGAGGTTCTGAGGTGAAAGAGAGGGAAAAACAGGTGTAAGAAAGAAAGCTAGTTAATAACTTAGGGGCTGAAAAATATAGTACACCCAGAGGTGGATGACAATTGTAGTTAATAATACAAATATAAGAATATCCTTCTGTGTACTAGAACAAATGTACATCTCTATTGCAAGGTGGTAAGAATGGGGAGATGCATGGGAAAATACAGTTAATGTAATCTATATACTACAGTTAACAGCAATACTGTAATAATTTTGCATCAGTCAAAGTTGTACTGTATTAATAATAGGGGGTATGGAAAATATACACCAAATGTATGCTATAGGCCATAGTTAGTGGTAATAGTCTGATGATATTATATCATAATCTGTAACAAATGTTTCACAACAACATAGTGTGTTTGTGGTGAGGTGTTGTATGGGAAATCCACACATGTGTATGATTGCTTCATAAATTCACAACTTCTCTAATAAAAATATATTTTAAAAACATATTTGTTGAGCTAGTGAATATACAAATGAATGAAAAAAAGAAAATTATCACCATATCAATTTTAAAGAGGTATATGTGAGTCCTGAAAAATGGGGAAAAATGTGTATTTAAACAGTTATTGTTATATTTCAAGCCCAAATTGTCATTTTTGACATCAAATAAATGAGAGTTTTAAAAAATCAACTGCATATGAAAGGTGGGACTGTTGTTTATTCATTCATTCAAGAAACATTTTTTGAAAGCTTACTATAAGGCAGGCACTATTCTAGGAACTGACACTAGATCAGTGAAGAAAATAATATTGCTTCTCTTGGGGAAGGGAGGCAATAAAAAAATCAAGTGTTCAATATGTCACAAGGCAATGATTGCTATGAAAAAAACAAAAGCAGGGATGGAAAGCAATAAAGAGGTGGTCTGTTAATTTATTTAGTGTGGTCTGGGAAGTTCTCTCTGCTCAGTGAAAATTTAGTTGGAATGACTATCATGCATGTGCACATACCAGAGATTGTTGTTACAGGTGGAAGAACATGCAAAGCAAAGACTATGGGGTAGAAGTGGGCTTGGCATGTTCCAGGAATGGTGATGAGGTTGGTATATTTGAAGGAGTGACAAGAGATACATTCACAAAGCAGCAAGGGCAAGTTATTTAGGGTATTCAGGGCTCAGAGGATTTCAGATTTTATTCTGAGTAAAATGGAATGCCAATGGAGTAATAACATGATCCAATTCTGACTCTAGGGGAGAAAAGATGGAAATAGGGAAGCCACATAGAAAGCAACATGGCAGTGGTTTAAATGTGCATTCACCAATTCTCTCACAAAAACAGCTCAGTGAGGGTAGAATCATGCCAGAGTGAACTTTTTTGGGGGACCCACAGAGCAGGAGGCTTCAGGATATTGATCTGGAGAGAGCTGGACAAAGATAAATTGCTCAAGGTAAAACCCCAGGTTTCTTCCCCTGGAGTTTGGAGGCTGTAGGACAGCTAAGCTCCATTCCCAAGGCAAAGTCTCTGTGAGCCCTGACTCCTGCTGGCCACCCAGTGTGCGGGAGCATTCTCCAAGAATGGGAGGGTTCTGTCAAAGGATAGAGAAGTGTTTCCTTTCTGTGGGTTTTGTTGTCTGGACACCTTTTGAGCTTTGAGGAAAATACCAGCTGGCTTAAGGTGGCACTAGGAAAAGGGGAGAGGCAAATTTGTGTAGGCAGCCTGATCTACCTAACTGTCCTGGGAGAGAGAAACTTGTCATGGAAGAGGTTGGAATCAGGCAATTGAAAAGTCTTGTGTGGAAAACTATCAAAGTTACAACTACCCTAAGGGACACAGGCAGTAGGAAGCACTTAATAAGCTTCCAAGAGCCTACCTATTTAGGGTCCCCTGGGAGGAGGTGGTAGTCTGGAAGGTAGTTGAGAGTCATTTTTATGTCGTAAATTCAGTCACCAGGGTCCCATTTGAATTTCAAAAGGATATTCAACATAACCTGGAGAGGGTAGGGGGGATCCACTCACACAGACACAAGCTGTTGCCTCTTCCTTCCCAGGGAAAGGAAACAAAAAGAATAGAAGGGGGGCAATGACTGAGACGCTCTGAATCAGCAGTATCTATCTAACTGCAGAGTCAAGCCTGCCTGGGGGAAAGTGACTAGATAACATTCTGAAAAGCTAACTGACCCAAAGAGAAGGTTTAGTTCATTGGAGGAGTTTCTACCTGGAATATTTGAGGTCTCTAGTTTGATTCCCAGATCCTCTTAGAGTAGTGATCCACTGTGATATCAAATATTCAACTGACACTTTAGGACATGAAAAATATAGACATTATTTTTGTATCATCTTCTCTTGGGTCCCTTATTTGTCCTAAAAAAAAAAAAAAGTTACTTTTTTAAAAAATTTAACTTCATTTACTTCCTTCAAAACCTGCAGAGAGAAGGCTGCAGGGTAATTGATTGATGACAATGGGAGTCTGAGAAGCTCCACAGGGGCCTAAGTAGGAACACTGAACTACCTTAGTTTTTGTTTGACTGCTTGCTTGTGTGTTTGTTTTCTTGTTTTTATTTCCTCTTTTTTTCTTTTTCTTTTTTTTAAATTAGGTGCTGCTGACTTGTTTCTTGTTTACTGTGCTTACTTTGCCTTGATTTCCTTTTTCTGTGTATACCAATTTCTCTACCAAGGCTCTTTTCCTCCCTTCATGTATCTTCTGCTTTCTGTGGTTGTTCTTACATTCCAATTCTCTTTTTAATTCTCAATTTTTCTGTTTATTTTCCTATCTCATCTATTCTCTTTTCTTTCATTTATTAACTTTTTTCTCTTTGTCCTTTCTTTTATATAGCCCATGCTCCACATCATTCTGGCCCTTTAATTCATTTGACATATTTTTTCTTTATTTGGTTTTCCATTTACTATAGGTACTACACATTTTTATTACTATTACTTTACACTACTTACATGAGTTAAATATTCATTTTCCTAGGTCTTATGCAGTACCTATTTTAACTTGTACTACTATTATTTCTATTATCCTTTTTCTTTTTTTTACCTCTGCTTTCTATGGTCCTAATTCTTTTCCTTCAAGAGAACATAGAAAACAGCAAGGAATTAGAACAAGAAGAACAAAGTATCGAAGAGAAAACTTAACTGACATGCAAAAACAGCACCTAAATAAAACCCTAGAATAGAGAAAGGAGTTAGTTAAATGAATAAATCCATCAAAATAAAAAGATTACCAGACAGCAAAAAAAAAATTACAAGCCATACTAAGAAAAAGGAAGAAATGGAGCAGTCAAATGAACAAACTAAAAACCAGAAAGAGAAGCAGAACATCAAACAACTAATTCTAATTAAAGCATTCCAAACAAATATCATGGACCAACTCAATGAAGTGAAGGAAGAGATAAAGGATATTAAAAGGACACAGGGAGAAAATACTAAAGATATTGAAACATACATAAAAAGATAATGGAGATGAGGGTGATGAATGGCAAAACACACGAAATCTAAAAGAAAATGGAGGCACATAACAGCAGATTTGAACAAGCAGAGGAATGAATTAGCAATGTGCAAAACAGTACATCTGAAATGAAACAGATTATACAGATAGATAAAAAAAAGATAGAAAAAATCCAGCAGGGTCTTAGGGATTTGAATGACAACACAAAATGCATGAACATACTCATTAAGGCATCCCAGAGGAAGAAGAGAAGGAAAATGACACAAAAGGAGTGTTAGAGTAAATAATGGCTGAAAGCTTCCCAACCCTATTGAGGGAGATGGACGTACATGTCCAGGAAGCACAGCACACCCCAAACAGTTTAAATCCCAACAGGCCTACTCGAAGACATATACTTGTCAAACTCTCCAATACTCAAGACAAAGAGAAAATAGTGAAGGGAGCCAGAGAAAAGAAAACCATCATATACAAGGGAAGCTCAATCAGATTAAGTACTGAATTTTCATCTGAAACCATGGAGGCAAGAAGACAGTGGTGTGACATAATTAATGGGCTAAAAGAAAAAAAAAACACATAAAAAATGATGGAGAGTTCAAAATATTCACAGATAAACAGAAATTAAGAGAGTATGCCAATAAGAAATCTGCCCTTCAAGAAATACTAAAGGGAGTACTGCAGGTTGAAAGGAAAAAATAAGAGAGAGATAGAGTTGGAGGAGAGTGTAAGAATAACTAAAAAGACAAAAAGAAAATAAAAACAACTTATGACATACATAAACCCAAAGAAAATATGACTAATGTAATTTCCTGAAATTAATAACATTGATGTTAATGAATTGAAATCACAGGTCAAGAGACATAAATCGGCAGAATGGATAAGGAAAGATAGCACATCTCTATGCTATCTTCAAGAAACCCACCTTAGACACAGGGATTCAAGGAGACTTAATGAGAATGGCTGGAAAACAATCTTACAAGCAAACAATTATCAAAAAAGGGTGGGAGAAGCTATACTAATATTAGACAAATATATTTTAAATGCAAAAATATTGTAAGAGACAAAGATTGACACTATACATTAGTAAAAGTGGTCATCTTTCAAGAAGAAAGAGTAATTATACACATTTATGCACCTAACCAGGGGGCCTCAAAATACATGAGGAAAACACTAGAAAATCCAAGTGGAGACATAGATGCCTCTACAATTAGAGTGGGGGACTTTAAAACACTTCATTGTTACACAGACCATCTAGATGGAGAAGAAACAAAGAAACAAAGACAATGAATAATACATTAAAAGATCTAGCTATAATAGACATATACAGCACACTACATCCAAATAAATCACAGTATACATTCTTCTTTAGGGCACATAGATCATTCTCCAAGAGAGAACAAATGCTAGGCCACAGAAAAACTCTCAATGCATTCAGAAAGATTGAAATTATACAAAGTAATTTTTCTGAACACAATGGAATAAAGCTGGAAATCAGTAAGGGCCAGAGAACAAGATTAGCCACAAAGATATGGAAGTTAAACAACATACACTTAGACAAACAGTGGGTCAAGGAGGAAATCTCAAAAGATATAAGTAACTACCTTGAAATGTTTGAAAATGACTATACAACATATTAAAACCTATGGGATGCAGCAAAAGCTGTGCTGAGAGGGAAATTCATAGCCATAAATGTATATATCAAAAAAGAAGAAAGAACTAAAATCAAAGACCTACCTGCACACTGGAGAAATTAGAAAAAGAACAAAAAACTCACCCCAAAGGAAATAGAAGGAATGGAATACCAAAGACTAGAGTCAAACTAAATGAATAGAAAACAAGAAAGCTCTATAAAAAACTAAAGCTGGTTCTTAGAAAATATCAACAAAATTAGCAAACCCTTAGCTAGACTGTCAAAGAAAAAAAGAGAGAAGATGCAAATACACGAAATAAGTAATGAGGTAGAGGATATCACCAATGACCCCACAGAAATAAAGAATATCATAAGAGGATACTTTGGAAAATTATATGCCAATAGGAAGGAAAATATAGAGGATATGGAAAATTTCTTAGAAACACACATGCAGCCTACATTGATGAAAGAAGAAATTGATGACCTCAACAGAGTGAACACAAGTAAAGAGATAAAAGCAGTCATTAAAAACCTTCCATCTAAGAAGACCCAGGACCAGATGGCTTCACAGGTGAATTCTACCACACATTCCTCCAGAAAGAACAAACATCAATCCAGCTTAATCTCTTCCAAAAAAAATAAAAAGAAGGAACAATGCCTAACTGATTCTATGATACCAATATTAGGCTAATAGCAAAGCCAAACAAGGACACCACAAGAAAGGAAAATTACAGACCAATCTCTCTAATGAAACTTTATGCTAAAATCCTCAAAAAAATACTTGCTATTCATATTCAACAACACATCAAATGAATTATACATCATGACCAAGTGGGTTTCATCCCAGTATGCACGGATGTTTCAACATAAGAAAATCAATCAATGTAATACTCCCCATAAACAGATCAAAAGAAAAAACCACATGATCCTCTCTACAGACACAGAAAAAGCATTTGACAAAATACAGCACCCTTTCCTGATAATAATACTGCAAAAGGTAGGAATAGAAGGAACCATTCTGAACATGATAAAGGGCATATGTGAAAAAATCCACAGATAATATCATATAAAATGGTGAAACCCTAACAATTTTCCCTTTAAGTTCAGTAACAAGACAGAGATGCCCACTATCACTGCTCCCATTTAACATTGTCTTTAAAGTACCTATTCAAGCACTGAGGCAAGAAAAATACATAAAAGGCCATCGAAATGGGCAAGGAAGAAGTAAAAACTTCACAATTTGCAGATGACATAATCTTATACATATAAACCCCTGAGAAATCTACAACAAAGCTTCTAGGATTTATTAATGAGTTCAGTAAAGTCACAAGTTAAAAGATCAATGTGAAAAAATCAGCAGCATTTCTGTACACCAATAACGAACAACCTGAAGAGGAAATCATGAAAAAATACCATTTACAATAGTAACTAAAAAAATCAAATACCTAGAAATAAATTTAACTAAACATATAAAGGAATTATACACAGAAAACTACAAAGCACTGTTAAAAGAAATCAAAGAAGACTTAAACAAATGGAAGTATAGTACCTGTTCATGAATAGGAAGACTAAATATTATTAAGATGATTATCCTACCCAAACAAATATACAGATTTAATGAGAACCCAAAAAATCAACACAGCATTTAATACTGAATTGGAAAAATAACTATGAAATTTATTTGGAAGAGCAAGAGGCCCTGAATAGCCAAAAACATATTGAAAAAGAAAACTGAAATTGGAGGAACCACACTACCCAACTTTAAGACATATTACAAAGCTACAGTGGTCAAAATGGTATGGTATTGGCACAAGGATAGACATACTGACCAATGCAACCAAATTGAGAGTTCTGATATAGATCCTCACATATACAATCATTTGATATTCAACAAGGCCACAAAGCCTACTCAGCTGGGAGAAAAAAGCCTCTTCAACAAATGGTACTTGGAGAAATGGATATCCATATTCAAAAGACTCAGAAAGGAACACCACCTCACACCTTATGCAAAAGTCAACTCAAGATGGATCAAAGATCTAAACATAAGATCCAAGGCCATGAAGATATTGGAAGATAATTTAGGGCAGCAACTACAGGACCTTTAATAGGAAATGGCTTCATGAACTTCACACCCAAAGCACTAGCAGTGAAAGAAATACAGATAAATGGGACCTCCTCAAAATTAAAACCTTTTGCACCTCAAAAGTGTTTGTCAAGAAAGTGAAAAGACAGCCTACCCAATGGGAGAAAATTTTTCGTAACCATATATCTGATAGGATCCTAATATCCAGCATATATATAAAGAAATTCCATTTCTCAAAAATAAAGAGACAAACAACCCATTTTTAAAAAGGCAAAGTGACTTGAACACACAATTCTCCAAAGAAGAAATACCAACGGCTAAAAATCACATGAAAAGATGTTCAACATCACTACGTATTAGGAAAAAGCAAATCAAAAGTATGAGATAACATTTAACACCCATTAGACACGTGGCCATTAAAAAAACAGAGGGCTACAAGTTTTAGAGAGGATGTGGAGGAATGGGAACCCTCATTCATCGCTGGTGGGAATGTAGAATCGTCCAGCCATTGTGGAGGATGGTTTGACAGTTCCTCAAAAAACTAACTATAGATCTGTCATATTACTAAGCAATTCCACTGCTGAGTATATAGCCAGAAGAACGGAAAGTAAGAATGCAAGCAGATATATGCACACCAATTTTCATAGCAGCAGTTTTCACTATTGCCAAAAATTG
This sequence comes from Cabassous unicinctus, assembly GCA_029593785.1. Classification (NCBI taxonomy): domain Eukaryota; kingdom Metazoa; phylum Chordata; class Mammalia; order Cingulata; family Chlamyphoridae; genus Cabassous; species Cabassous unicinctus. The sequence continues at coordinate 21,591 of JAQZBX010012457.1, forward strand.
GAATCAACCCAAATGCCCCTCAACAGATGAATAGATAAACAAAGTGTGGTATATACATACAATGGAATATTACTCAGCTATAGGAAGGAATACAGTACTAACACTCAGGATAACATGGATGACTCTTGAGAAATTTATGTTGAGTAAAGTATGCCAAGCATTGAAGGACAAATATTACATGACCTCTCTGATATGAATTAAGCAAATCAAGCTGATTCAGAGAACTAGAATCTGGAAGATAGGTTTGGGAAGTAGGAAGGGAGAAGAAGGTTGTGAGCCAACGTCCATATGGGTAAAATCTATGATAAAGTAGAAGTGAGTAGTTGTGTAGTAAAGAAACATGACAGGGGTTTAGGGATACTATTGGGTTGGGAAGTGCAAGCTCGACAGGGTTGTAGAGTGGGGAAGATGGGTTGGATGGTTTTTGGCACTGGGGGGAGGGTTGAAGGAGGGAGCTGGTGAATACTGGGAAGGCCCGATATGTTCTCAAACAGAGGGGAGGGTGTGTTTTGAGGACATGGGCAGTTCCTAATAGGGGAGGACAGACTTGTGTCCATCCCTCAGCATTCTTGCAAGTATCTATGAATCTTGTCCTTCAAGGAGTGAAGCTTGGTGACCACTGTGGGCCCTTAGGGTAGGGGGAGGGAAGAATAGAAGAGATTGAAGAGGGGATATTTGAGGGCAATGGAAGTGTTCTGCATGAACTTGCAATGATGGATACAGGCCGTGTGAAATTTCATAAAAAAAATATAAAAGTGTATAATCTAAAATTTAAACCATAATGTAAATTATTGGCCATGGTTGGTAGCTATGTTTAAATATTTATACATCAGTTGTAACAAATGTGCCATCCACATGTAAAAAGATTATTAATATGGAAGGGGGAAATGGGGGAGGAGGTTGGATATATGGGAATTCCTTATATTCTGTATTTAGCTTTACTGTGACCTAAAACTTCTTTGAAGACAATATTTAAAAACAAGAAAGTAATACACTGGGGAAGAAATGGAAGTAAATGTCACTGTACAGACAGGACAACTGATATTACAGTGATGAAAGGCAAAACTTTAAAATGTTTATTTTATTTTTTATATTTTTAAAAGTATTTTTCATTTTTTTAAATACACATTTTTTTTTACTTTATTTTACTTTTAGTTTTTCTAAATTATATGTACTTTACTTTTTTTAAACCTATCATTATTATATTTTCTTATTAATCAAATTTGGTAATATTCTTGGCTTCATTTTTGAAGAAGTTTTGGATCACAGAAGGTTTACAACTATGGCAGGGAAGGATCAATGGGTGGGGTGTCAGTGATGGGGGATATATGGGAGGAAGTTCACCTGGACATAAATATAAGGAATATAAATGTATTCAAGTGTTCATGTTGCATTGTCACAGTGGGTAGAGAATCACACAACAACTGAAAGATTATTGAATTCCCATCCTGGGGAGCTCTGCCACATTCTCTAATTGAACAGCAACAATTCCCCAAGTACAGGGGCAATGACTTGTGAAGAAAGATGGTCAATTGATGAGCATTTGATATTGAGGACTATGCTTATGAGCCTTTTGCTCTTGAATTTACAACTTAGCCTAGTGTTGTAGAGTGTCTGAGGGTTGCCTCCTGAGTTCCTTCTTGTTGCTCAGATGTAGCCTTTCTGTAGGCCAGGCTCAGCATATAGATGCCTTACGTACCCTCCCAGTGAGGGACATGACTTCCGGTTATGGGCTTTCCTGGAAATGATGGATTACTACCAAGCACAGACAGGTGATACAACTGGAATAAAACCTTGAATAAAAGGGGGGAAAGGTATTGATAAATGAGTGTATATGGCTGGACAACATCAAAGTGAGTCAGGAGGTCATCAGAGTGCTGGCATTTGTACACATCTCAGCAGAATCTCATAGTTGTCCAAGCTAGATACTACCCCAAATAGTGGGGATCCTAAGGGCTCTGGAGACACCCAGGTCCTACAGTCATGGCAAATATTTCCTGAGTTTAGTTCCTTGTCATTGGGCCTTTAATTTGGAGTTTGTGCTGCAAAGTGTGACAAAGTTGGACTCAGATGTGACTTTTCTATGCCTCTTCTGTCATTTTTATCTGAACCTATAGTTGGTGCTGGAGTTGGTAGGTGCACCTCTAGCCTTTGGTTTCCAGGCTGTCCATGTGCCAGCTGGGCCCAGGGCCTCAGTGGAGCTGCTACATCTACTCTCCAGTTTGTTGGACTCACCACCACACCAAGGAGATGAGAGTGTCTGCAATTGTGAGTTCGAGAGTCCCATCCATCAGCCACATGGGATCAGGGCTCCCTCTCAATTTGGGGTGGAGTGGACATTGCCATACCATATTCCTTGGGATTGGGGGATAAAATACAGACTGGAATAGACTTGCTGGTATTCTACCATAGACTTGTGATTCTAGCAATGGAAGAAATTATAACATTGGTTTGGAGACAGTGGCCACTGGATGTGCTGTAGTCAGGGAGAGGGAGGGAGGGGTGCAGTATGAGGACATTTTTGGGACTTGGAGTTGATATGAGTGATGTTGCAGAGGCAAATGAAAGATATTATATATCTTGCCATAGCTTACGGAATTGAGTGGGAGAGAGTGTAAACTACAATGTGGATTATGGTCCATGCTAAGTGGTGGTGCCCCAGGATATGTTCATTAATTGTCATAAATGTACCATATTGGTGAAAGAAGTTGTTAATATGGGGAAAAGTGGGAAGTGTGGGGAGTGGGGCATATGAGAATCCCTTACATTTTTTATGTAGCATTTTATGTAATCTAAGTATAGTTTTTATATATATATATATATATATTTTTTAAAAGGTGCTTAGATTACATAGATGTTACACAAAAATTACAGGGATTCCCATGATCTCCCCCTCCCATACCTCCCATAACATCTCACATAAACCTCTTTCATTAGTGTGGCACATCACCTGCAATGGATATACACATCCTGGGGCTTTGCCACTAAGCATAGACTACAGCTCACGTCATAGGCCACACTCTCTCCCACACAGTTCTGCATGGTATATGCTGCTCTAAAATGGCCTGTATCTGTCACCACAACATCACTCAGGACAACCCCCAAGTCCTGAAAAAGCCCCTGTATTACAACTGCCATTCCCATCCCCACCCCGAAAGTGTCTAGTGGCCACTGGCTTCACCTTACTGTTATAATTTCTTCCATTGCTTGAATCCCAATATGTCTACAACAGAATACCATTGAGTCCATTCTAGTCCATAGCACTTCCCCCAATCCTGAGGGGACTGGAATGGTGATGTCCACTCCATCTCCCAGTGAGAGTGGGCTTACATCCCATGGATATGGTGGATGGGACTCAAATAAGTCCTCCCTGCACATGGTCCATCAGTACCTTCTATTAAAACCTATATGTGAGGCTGGAGTTTGTAGGTGTACTTCCAGAGACTGGAGCCTCTGGCCTGCCTATGTGCCAGCTGTGACTGGAATCTCGGTGGAGCTGCAACTACTACTCTACAGCTCAATGCACTCACCCAAGTCACCTGGTGAGGAGACGACGATGATGGACAATGGCCAGGGAATGGAGAGAGCCTGCAGCTGAAGGCAGGATAATCTCATCCACCGTATCTAAGTATCTTTTAATAATAAATAAAAGTATATATTAAAAATAAAATAGACAAGAAATGAAAAGCCTAGGTGTTTCATAATTAAAAGATAATTAGTTATATAAAAAATAGGGGAAACATATAAGATTCTTATGGTGTATAATATTCTGATTTTTGCAGTAAGCTTGAATCTTTTCAAATACTTTTAAGGGTAGAGGTAAAAATTAATTTTAGTGTATGAGTGAATGTTTGTTTTGAAAATATTCTGTCATATATGCCAATATATCCAACATCCTGGTTTTTTTTCAAATTAATTTTAATGTGACCCTGCTTTCTCTTATAAGATAAAACATCCAAATCAAATAAATGTGTATACCACACAAACAAAAAAATAAAGCTATTGAAATATTTAAGGTGAGTTATAACAAACTTTTTAGCTGAGTCAGAAGTGCCTCGGGTGATGAGAAGTGGTCCAATTATGGATATATCTCAAAGGTCTTCTATCAGGTGAGAGAGAAGGAGAAAAGGAGGAGACAAAGTCTCCTCTGAGAGTTTGGCATGCATTATTGGAGAATAGTGCCCTTAGCTGTCAGAGTTCAGAAGAGACACATGTTACTTCTGCTTCAGATACTTTGGCAGATCCAGCCATGATGCTACAATCTGACTGGAGTGACGTTGGGCTATGTGGGAGAGAACACAGGCAGTCAGTAAGGGTTAAGGGACACTGTCAAGGGAATCTGTGCTGGTTAGTCCCCATGTGACCCTGAAGACACATTCCCTTCCCCCTTCTGGCCTGTGAGGGCCCCTCCCCAGACATCATCTTACCCATTCCCTTGTCTTTGGGCTTTATGTTGAATTTGGCCCATGAGAAGCACCAGAATATCAGAGGGAAGAGAAATAAAGGTCTGTATATTTATACTCCTGCCCTCACAAAGCTAGATTTAGAGACTGGCTGCCATCTTCCATTGGGGACCATTGCCTCTGTGGGCAATCCCTTTCCTGTGGGCTCAGCATTCTCCTAGTCCTATCCATACAACTCCCTCCCCTGCCCTTCTGGCTCACTGCTGCTAGCCACTATATGCTTTTTTCTCCCTTGTTGCATCACTTACCTTGTCCATATTTCTGCATTAATTCCCTGATTAAACTTTATGTGTATGCTCTTTTTCCTGTTAGAAACCTGACAACCACAAAATAGCAAGGAGCAGTTTCTAACATTGCCAGACTGCACAGTCTTCTCCCAGTTATATCTGCCCTAGACCAAATGTAACCACATTGTGTATGGGAGGTAAGTGAGACAAAAAGAATTGCTCAAAAGAGAAATACAAAAGTCCTCATTTCAGTAGTGTTGTTACTCCAAGTTCTTTCTATTTTCTGTGCCTTTGATCATTATCATGGCAAATAAGCACTAAAGCATCAGGGTCTTGCTTGCTATCAGGAAAGCAAGGATGTAACTTGAACTCTTGCTAGAACACATTTTTGGCAAATTAGACAAATGTCAAAATGGCATAGTTCTTACTTACCAACAAAGAAACAGAGGAAATTCTAAGACCAAAGAGTGTTTAGATATGCCAAAATCATGTCATTGAATGAATAAGGCAATCAGAGATCATATGCTATCTCTGACTCTCAGATAGCATCATTGGAGGCCATCCTAACAAATTCTACATGAGAGCTATCATAATGTTTAAACTACAAAATTTAACATAGGCTGTGGTGAAAATAAAAGTTACTTCAAATGCTCTTCCATGATAATAGAGGCCTAGACATATTCAGAGAGCCAACTGTTGTGTTTCATCTATTGGTGAATATTTGTTCCAGATTTTGGTTCTTTATGCTTGTTTACAGCTCAGATGAAAATATGTATAAAGCTCTCCAGGTTTATTGTAAATCACATTTACTGCATCACAAATACAGAAATTAACAGTTTTAAATTATCAAAATATTTACCAGCTATCAAGTATGAAAAACTGCCATGCAAGTAGATGAGATTTGAAAACAAGATTTCCATTCATCAGAACCATGACTTAGGGCACTGTGTAAAGAATTCTTTTTTTTCCCTTTCAATCAATCTTGTTTTTTATTAGAGAAGTCTTGGGTTTAGATAACAATCATACATAAAATATGGTATTCTCATATATTACCTTTTTTATTAACATCTTGCATTGGTGTGACACATTTGTCATAATTGATGAAAGCATGTTTTTATAATTGTACTAACTACAGTCCATGGTTTAACTTAGGGTTCACTGTGTTATTTAGTTCCATGTTTTTTTTTTCATTTATTACTACATAAACAACCAAACATATGCCCCTTTTAACCACTTTCAAATATATAATTCAGTACTGTTAATTACATTCACAATGTTGTGCTACCATCACCATCATCTATTATGAAAATTTTCCATCATCGTAAACAAAAATTCTGTACATTTTAAACCTTAAGTACCTATTCCCTACCCCCAACCCAAGACCCATGGATCCTAGTTATGAAGTAGGACAGGCCTATCTATTGGCCACACCCCAACCTCACTGGCTGTTGTCTGTACTGATGAAGTCATCAGATATTCAGTCAGCTATTCCACATTTTATTAAGCTAGCTGCTCCCAGCAAAGAATTCACCAATGAATTCTATATAAATGAGTTAATTGAGTTCATTCAACCCAGACCTAAAGCCACCTTTGCCCTAAATGCTATATCATGGTTGGAAGTAATATTGTGTGGAACATCTTGGTGATAGGTAAGTCATCCTATAAATACATGAATGGTGGTGTTGACAGAAGTTCTGTGATAGATAAAACACATTTGTGTCTAAAATATGTGTCTGTCTCTGTGAGAAAAAAGTGCAGGCCCTTTTTTTATAGAGATCCAGTTAAATCTAATTACAACCAGGTAATTGCTAGATTTCTCTAAGAAACAATGTAATATAAAGGGCTCATTGTTGATTTCCACTCCTGACAAGTTTGGCACATTGTCCAGGCTGTAAAAGATCAGCCTTTGTATATGCAAAACCATGTTTCTGAGCCTATGTACAGTCAAAATTTTTGTCTTTATGGCCATGTTGGACATGGGCCCATTGAGAAAACACTAGATGTATTAGTCAGCCAAAGGGATGCTTATGCAAAATACCAGAAATCTGTTGGCTTTTATAAAAGATATTTATTTAGGGTAGTAACTTACAGTTACCAGGACATAAAGCATAAGTTATTTCCCTCACCAAAGACTGTTGCCACATGTTGGAGCAAGATGGCTGCCAATATCTGTCAAGGGTTCAGGCTTCCTGGGTTCCTCTCTCCCTGGGGTTTGTTTCTTTCCAGCCTCAGCTGCCCTGCTCTCTCCAAAATGCCAGCTGTAGACTATCAGGTGAATACCTCATCTCTCTTCATGGGGCCTCTGCCATGTCTAATCAAGCCTTCTCTCTTCTCCTCAGTATTAAAACTCCAACTCTCTTCTCTGCTGTGTAGTTTTCTCACAACATCCTGCTGACATAGCCCAATCAAAGTCCTAATCATAATTTAATAATACCCTGGTACAGACCAGTTTACAAACATAATCCAATATCTATTTTTGGAATTCATAAACAATGCCAAACTGCCACACTAGGGTATCTGGGAAAAGAAGTGAACTATTATCAAAAGGATGAGTCATCATGACAAAGTGATCATTGAAGCCTCTTCTATAATGGATAACCTCTGATGGATATTTACAAGGGATAGGAATATCCTCACACTGCCCATTTCATAAATCCTTGCCACCCATCTTCTAATGATGCCCTTTTCAAACTTTGGTCAATCCAGGAAAGATACATCCTTGGACCATCTCTACTGCCACACCCAAAAGAATTAAATTTCAGATTTTCTGCAGACTGAGGATGTAGTGAAGCAGCCATTAATTTCTGGATAGTGTAAGCCTCCCATGGAGCTCCAACTGAAAGTCAGGATATGATTGATTTTTTTCTTATATTTCCTTTTTTTAAAAAATTCTTTTTATTTTTGTTTTTTCAAAGATACTTAGATTACATAAATGTTACATAAAAACTGTAGAGGCTTCCCATATGCCCCACCCCCTCCCCGTCTCACACTTTCCCACATTACAGCATTCTTCATTTGTGTGGCACATTTGTTACAATTGATGAACATATATTGGAGCACTACCACTAAGTGTTCCTTCTAAGTTAACTGGTCACTATGGATTTCCCATAAGGCCATGAGTGTGGGTTGAGAGAGTGGCAGTGAAGCAGGAGGAACAGATACCATAGGAGTCTAAGACCCCTGCTCACATGGTTTACTTATGTCTTCCAGACTACTCAAATCCAGACCCCTGAATGAGGAGTGACCTTATACATTATCACTCAAACATGCACACATATGAGAATGAATAATGCATTAAAATAATTAAAATTTAAAAATTGAAATGTTTATTTATTGATCAGCTACTAGATTTTTCTGATATTGGAACACTTATAATTCTATTTAAAGAAACTATTTTCAAATTAAAAATCTCTCTAAAAATAACTGATTTATTAAATGCATTAAAGCAAATAGAAATACCTCTCTATATTGATGACATGAACTAAAAAATGAAATACATGGTACATGGTACATGGTACATATTGACATTCTTTATTCAGTTTCTTAGCTATATCTCTCTATAATATGAACATATTGGTATATTCTGAAGATGTATTATCATAATGTGGTTTTACTATTTTTAATTTTTCATAGAATTTCAATCTTTCATAATTAATTAATTTGAAATTGTTGACACCGTCAAATGATAAGCACAGAATGATGATAAGCACAGAACAAATTCAACTAAATGGACAGTATTTTCTAGACAATTTTTTGTAATTGAAACACATAAATATTTTGGCACAAATATTCATACAAGTTCTGTGTTTTTGTCTTTATCCAAAACATCTTTAATCATCAAATATTTTTACAAGACATAACTTATCAAATGTCTCCTATGCCACTTCACACATGAAAATATATTTTAAGACAAAATTCTTGAAGTAAATTTGAGGTTCAAATGTTGTATGGATTTCTAATTCTGATTAGAATATTGTCTAGGGGCCTCTATTAAAATCATACCAATCCATTCTCCCAAAAGCAATCCATGAGTGTGCCCATCTCTCTGAATCCTTATCAATGTAATGTGATATGATTTATCCACTCCACCAATCTGAAAGGTAAAACAACTACATATTAATTTTGTCTTTTGCATTATTTTGTAATTCTTCTCATACATAAGTACCATTTTTTATTATCTATGAAGTTTGTTTTATATTACTCATCTATCTACTCAGTTATTGAAACTTTCCTTAATGACTTGGGTAAGTCATATACTCAGAAAAGCAGACCTTTCTATATAATATAAATTTGAGCTGTTTTTCAAAATATTTGTTTACTTTTCACTTTGCTGATAATTTTTTTTTTGTATATAATCTTTCTTAATAGAATTTATTCTTTATTTTAGTGCCTGGGTCTTGCATTGACATAGAAAATCCATCCACCCTCAAATAGTATGCATAAAGCTGTCAATAGTTCTTTCCAGTCCATTTTTAGAATAGTTTCTTATTTTTAAAGATTGATCCATCTGAAAACAATTTTGACATAAAGCTTAAGCAATGGATTGAACTTTAATTGTATCCATACAATTACCAAGTATGTAATATGTTCTACAGACCTAGTATTTTCTTTTTCTTTTTTATTTTTTAAAAAGCTTTAGACTACACAAATATTACATTAAAATATAGATGATTCCCATATGACCCAGCCTCTCCCCCTCACACATTTTCCTTCATTAACAACATCGTTATAATTAATGAACACATATTGAAGCATTGCTACTAACTATGGACTATAGTTTGCATTACAGTTTACACTCTGCTCCACATAATTTTATAGGTTTTGACAGAATGTATCATGGCCTGTATACATCCTTGCAATGAAATGCAGGAAAATTCCAATGTCCTGAAAATGTGCCCATGTTACACCTGTTTTTCCCTGTCCCTCCCCTCAAAACTCTATTGGCCCCTGCCTTTATATCAATGATGAAAGTTCTTCTATTGCTAGAATAATATTTTCTTTATGGGAAGAATTCATCCAATCAATTTAACTTAAGTAACTCTCCTCTTATTTATTTTTCAAAATATGCCTTATTTGCAGATTCACCCTCTTATTTACCCTAGCTTGTTTAATTGTATCTTCCTCTTTTTTCCTAGCAAAATTACCAGATGTTTGTCACTTTTATCTGTTTTTATTTAAATAAATTTGACTTCTTTATCTTCTTATATGTATATTTTCATTTAATGTCCTCTTATTTAAATAATTTCTTTCTTATCCTTGGTGTATTTATTTTTTCTCTTTTTAACTTCTTAAAATATAAGCTCATTCATCTCATTTAAATATGAGTAGAACTCATATAAATGCATTATGAGAACAAAAGAAAATAAAGAAATATGTCAATAGATAAATAAAAGCACATCAGAAAAAATATGGCCACAGGTGAGAAGAATCAATAACTCAATCTATGTTGTGAGCTAAAAATACAAGAAAATTATAGAAGAAATATAATATATTCAGAACCTAGGAAAAAAGAAAAGTATAGAAGAGAAGCCAAGGATAATTCAAAATGTGTGTAGAATTCCATAAAGAAGAAAACCAAAGCAATAAAATAGTATAAACATTAAATCAAAGTTCAAAATCATTTTCCTGAAATAAAAGAGAACTTGGACATACATTCACTAAGGATATACCATTTACCTGATGAAATCAACCCAGTATGGCCAATATCTAGACATATTATGGTAAAACTACTGAAGTTAAATTTCCCTGAGAAAAAATTCAGATTGGCATTAGACTTCCATTCAATAGTATGCCTAACTATAACAGAAAAGTGCAAGTAATTTAATTCAAGGATTGAAATGTGGGGCAGATATTTTATATTCATCCAGACTGATCTTTGAATATGAAAGTAATAGAAACACCATTGTTAATATACAAGAACTCAGGGAGTCCTGATCCAATGATGACTTCCTGAGGCTGTGAGTTTACTATATATGAACTTCAGACAATCATGAAATTATAGGAGAAACTCTGGCATTGTGCCTGCTTATAAGCATTGAATAATTGAAAAAATTATGTCATGGTGGGATAAAGATGCCAAGGAATAGTCTTAGAGATAAAGAGGGACATTCTACAAAGATGTAAATGATGCACAATGATGATATCAATGAAAAGAAATAATCCTAAATGTGTATATATTTAACTGAAAAATTTCAAAATATATGAAACAAAAACTGAGAGAAATGAAAGAAGAAAAAAGCAAATTCAAGTTCCTCTCTCTTTAATTCTTAGAATGAATACTCAGAAAATCAGTAAGTCTATAGAAGTCATAAAACATCATCAACTACCTTGTCCTTTAACATTTATAGGATATTGTATCCAAAAAATGAAAAATGCACATTTTTTCAATTGCACCAAAAAAAAAAAATCGCTAAAGTAGATCATATGCTGAGCAATACATGTTTCAAATGTTCAAGAAGGATAATCATATCAGGGTATAAGATAACAAGGGACTTAAATTGTAAATCACTAACAATAATATATTGGGAAAATCCCTTATTATTTTAAAATTAAAGAAAACTCTTCTAAGTGGCCTAGGGTTCTATGAAGAAATCACAATTAAAATTAGAAAATATTTTGACCTGAATGATAATGAAAATACAATATACCAAAAATTTTAGCTTGTAGCTAGAGTATTGTTTAAGGAGAAAATAGAAGGTTTGGATTTTAGAAAAACAAGACTAAATTTAACTGCAATAAGTAGAAGAAAGAAACTAAAAAATAATAGCAGAAATAAATGAAATAGAGAAAAAAAGGAAACAAAAAAAAGTCAATAAAGTTTAAAAAGTTCTAACAAGAATAATGAGGGAAAACATTACAACAACAACAAGAATTAAAAGAAATATTATGGAAGATGGCATCAGAGTAGGCAGATAATGCTCAAGTGTCTCACAAAAACAACAGAGGATAAACTAAAACCTGTCTGAGGGACCTGCTTTGGGGGTCTGCAGATCACAACAATGCTTCACAACTCTCATGAGGGTGAGGAACACAGATCAAATAACCCAAAACAACAAATGTCAGTTACAAAACCCCTGCAGAGTCTTGTAAAGGCTCCCCTCCCCTACTCCAAGATATAAAGCCTGGGCAAAACCTCTGGCTCAATGTAGCTGACTGAGAATGGAACAGACATCTTCCTCCCTGTCAAAGAAAAAGGGAGGGAGAGTCAAGGGGATTTTCTTCAATAAATTCAGCCAGTAGAACCCACTTTGAATCTCAGCTCTAGACAGACCCAAAAATAGGAAAATTGAGAGAGATACACCTCTGTGGAAAGGTGTGCTAAAGACACCATCTGCTGGCTGATCTAGAAATTGCATGGACAAAAACTGATTTTGTGTGCCTCTGTATCCTAAGTCCTGGTAGAAAATCTGAGCACCATTAGTGAGTCCCTGGCACACTTTTCATAACTTAAGCTGGGCAATTTTAAAGAATTAGAATAAGTTGAAACAAATATCAAAAAACAGCTGTGAAATTTTAAAAAATAGACAAGAGAGAGAGAAATTGGTCAAGAGATTAAATTCACCAACATATATGCATAGAAATTAGGAAAAAATTACAAGCCATACAAGGAAACAGGCCCAGCCAAAGGAACAAACCAAATACCCTGAAGAGATACAGGATTTAAGACAATCAATGATACACAACTCTCCTAAATCTATTTAAAGAAATGAAACAAAATATAACTAAAGAGGTAAAGGATAATAAGAAGATATTGGGTAGGCATAAAGAACAATTTGAAAACCTGCAAAGTAAAGTAACAGAATCTATGGGAATGGAAGACATGATGGATGGGATTAAAAATACATTAGAAAGAAATACAATAGAGGCACATAATAGCAGATTTGAAATGCTTGAAGATAGAATTAGTGATTTCAAAGACAGAATATCTGAACTGGAAAAGATAAGGTAACAGATAAAAGAGAATGGGAAAAAATGGAAGAGGATCTCAGGGAATTGAATGACAAAGCAAAACACAAATATAGGCATTATCAATGTCACAGAAGGAGAAGAGAATGGAAAAATGGCAGAAAGACTATTTGAGGAGATAATGACTGAAACCTTCCCAACCCTTAGGAAAGACACAAATTTCAATATCCAAGAAGGACAATGCACATAAACTGAAAAAATCTAAATAGACCTACCCAAGACACCTACTACTTATTCAGAATAACAAATATCAGAGATAAAGAGATGATTCTGAAATCAGCAAGAGAAAATCAAAGCATCACATACAAGAGAACCTAGATAAGATAAAGTGCCAACCTCTCATCAGAAACTGTGTTAATGAGAAGAAAGTGACATGATGTATTTAAGGTACAGAAAGAGAAATACTGCCAGCTGATAATTCTCTATCTGGCAAAGCTGTCCTTCAAAAATGATGGTGAGTTCAAATTCTTCACAGACAAACAAAATCTGATAGATTATGTTACCAGAAGACCAGAATTACAAGAGCTACTAAAGGGAGTGCTGTAGACTGAAATGAAAAACAAGGGTGAGAGACTTGGAGAAGACTGTAGAAATGAAGATTAATTAGGTAAATTAAAGGGTAAAAAGACAGATAATAGTATGATATGAAAACAGAAAGCCAAAGGACAAAATGGATAAAGCAAACGACATCTTTACAGTAATTACATTGAATTTTAATGGCTTGAACTCCCCAATCAAAAGAAACAGACTGACAGAAGGGATTAAAAAATATGAGTCACCTATATGTTGTCTACCAGTGAACCACCTCAGATGTAAGTATACAACCAGGTTTAAAGTGAAAGGTTGGTAAAAGATATTCCATGGAAATTGTAACCAAAAAAGAGCTGGCATAGTGATATTAATATTAGACAAAATAGATTTAAATAAAGGATGAAGAAGGTCATTGTATATCAGAAAAAGGGGCAATTCAGCAAAAAGAAATAACTATACTAAATATTTATGCACCTAACCTCAGTGCTCCAAGATACATGAAGCACACACTAGCAAAGCTGAAGGGAGAAATAGATGTCTCTACAATAATAATTGTTAACTTCAATACACCACTATCAGTAGGGGATAGAACATCTGGACAGAGGATATATAAACACTAGGCTTGAATAAAATGATAAATGAACTACATTTAACAGATATCTATGCAGCATTGCAACCCAAAACAGCAGGATACGCATTCTTTTCAATTGTTAAAGGTTTATACTCCAAGATAGACCATGTGTTGAGTACAAGATAAATCTCCATAACTTTAAAAGGATTGAAATTTTACAAAACACTATCTCTGATCATAATAGAATGAAGCTGGAAATAATTCTGAAACTATTCAAATGAGTTCAGAAAAACAGGGAGTCCTGTGAAAACCTTCATAAACAGTTGAAATAACATTGACAGTCACAAGCATTTTCTCACTCTGGCAGAGGAGTTTACAGAACTAGAAAGCAAAGCCTTTTAAAAAGAGCACTTAAATAGTTACAGCTTGCATCTACTGACTATATAACAAGCACTTAACCTGGAAGTTGACATTCTGGACTCAATTTTAAGTTAACATCTCTGTAGGAAATGCAGTCATTTCCACTTCACAGATGAGGGACTGATGCTCAGGGATGACAATTATCTTACAGAAGGACAGAAAACAGTAAGGAAGGCTATAATTGAATCTAGGTCTTTCTGACCCTAAAGCTCATTCTCTTTCCACCATAACTACATTGACATTTCAACAAGAATATTGCCAATTTAGTATTCCTTTACTTCAAATGAATGGACATTCACTACTATTTACTTTTTTTGTTTTTGGATTTCTGTCATTATAGATTGGTGATAGTGACAGTTTTAAGAAATTGTATGTGTAATTCATGAAGGAGAAAATTAGCACCTATGTAAAAATATTTTATCTCTTGGAGAGCATCACCTGCCCCTCCTGGGGATTCTTATTTCCTCTGTGTAGCAAACATGGAGCCTAACAACACAAGGTAGAAGATACTCATCCAGTTTGTAGGACTTCTTTGTTTTTAAATAAAACAGGTGTTTGAACAGTCAATGAAAGAATTATGAACAGTCTTATGACAATTAACATAACAAATTGGATCCATGGTTGTCAAACTTTTTCTGTAAAGTGGAAGATAGTAAATATTTTAGTCTTGTGGATCATGTGCATTTTGTCACATGTTCTTTATAATTAGATGATAGAGACACACAAGTAGAGATAAGTGATATATGACAGATAGATTAGATAGTTGGATAATAGCTGATAGAGACAGAGGGAAAGATTAGATAGACAGATACATACATACATACATACATACATAGTGACAGAGAGATAGAGCTAGATATAGAGAAATATCTACCTGAAAATGTAAAAATCATTCTTAGAGCAAGGGCCACCTGTAACCAATCCATAGGCAAGATTTGTCTGCAGGTGATACTTTGCCAATCCCTGATTTAGATGAAGTAGATAAATTCCTTGAAAAACAGAAGTGATAAAAATGCACAAAATAAATAGAAAAGATTATATATCTACATTTACTTTTAAAAATTTACCTAATAATTGAAAATCATCAAACAGAGCAAATTCCAGGCCAATATGGATTAGATGGATAATTCTACCACACATATGATGAAGAAATATATTGATCTTATAAAAACTCTTTCAAAAAATGGAAGAAGGAAGAACATTTCTCAGCATGGTTAAAAGGCCAAATTACTCTAATATCAACACCAGCACAAAGACATTACAGAAAAATAAGGCCTAAAGAACAGTATTCCTCATGAAAATAGATAAGAAAATGTCAACAAAATATGAACAAATGAAGCACAGCAATGTATAAAAAAGGTAATACATCATGCACAAGGGGGTTTATTTCATTAATGCAAGTTGAGTTCAACACTCAAAAATTAATCAAGGTGCTTGACTTCCGGGAAGATGGCAGACTAGTAAGACATGGGAATCTCTTCTCCAGAAAAATAGCTATAGAACAGGCTGAAACAGCCCTGAAATAGATCTTCTAGGGTTTAGGACAGCAGGTGAAGGCTGCCCACCACCCAGAGGACAGAGGGACAAAAGAGGGAAATCACAATGACAGAACTGTGAGTTGGAACCAGCAGCAGCTACTGCTGCTGGCACGCTCCCCTACACTCTTTAGTATTCTTGGGCTTCTGGCCAGACAAAGGGGGCTCCAGGGATCTACCACTCCCTGAAAGGGTAGAGAGAGGGACACAGCCTTAGGCTGCCTCAGGTTTTGACCTGCAAATTTGGGCTGCAGAGCCCCATGGACCCTTCCACACAGTGGTTTGCTCTGGGAGCCTAGGAAGGACTGGAGAAATCAGACCTTCGCAACCTCCCACTCTTCTAGCCTGGACTAATTGTTGAGGACTCCACAGGAGAGGGGAGAGAGACCCTGGGGCTGACCCTACTTTTGACTCACAGCTTTGGTCTGCCCTGTCCCGAGAGCCCTTCCAGGCCGGGTGGGGCTGCGCCATTGATTGCCTTGGAGCCTGTAAGGGGCTAAAGATATACAAACCTCCCAATCTCCTCCTCTCCTAACAGGGACTGATTTTTGAGGATTCAGAGGGGAGAGGAAATATCCCCTAGCTGGGAAAAGTGACAGGGCTACCAGAGAAGACTGGAGAACTGTCTCAGAAAGTTTGAATTACAAGGCTCTTAGCACCCAGACAGGAAGCTCTACCACATGGATCTGGTCTGTGTCACAACAAATACACTCCAACCAGGCATTGAATTGAGAGCTGCCAATGAGTGCCATCTCCTGGCAGACCAAGGAAGTGCACATAAGAAAATTAAAAATAAATAGGAGAGGCTTTTCCTGGCCTCTATAGCCTCCCTACCCAAGGCCCTAGGAAATGACTCTACAACCAATTACTGGGTCCAGTGCCCAGTTTTGAGCAACCAGCAGGACAATCCTAACAGTCAAGGTTGAGCCAAAAATCAGAGAGCTGTGGTAACTCACAGCCTCCTGCCACTAAAACACTATTAAAGAGAAAAAGATAGGGCATCTAAGTAAAATAAAACCTAACCAGATGCTTAAACACCAGTAAAAAATTATGAGCCATACTAAGAAAAAAGAAGACATGGCTCAAGAAACGGAATATATCAAAGTCCCAGAAGAAATGCAGAATTTGAGAGAACTAATCAGTGAGATGAGCACAAATTTCCAAAATCAAATTAATGAAATGAAAGACAATACTGTTAAAGAGATAAATGACATCAAGAAGACATTGAGTGAATGCAAAGAAGAATTTGAAATCCTGAACAGAAAAGTAACAGAGTTCATGGGAATGAAAGACACAATAGGTGAAGTCAAAAACACATTTGAGGCATACAACAGCAGACTCGAAATAATAGAAGAAAGAATAAGTGATACTGAAGACAGAGCAGTTAAAATTGAAGAGAGAAAAGAACAGAGAGAGAAAAGAATGGAAAAAATTGATCAAGGGCTCAGAGAGTTGAATGACAACACAAAATGCAACAACATACGTGTCATGGGAGTTCCAGAAGGGGAAGAGAAAGGAAAAGGGGCAGAAAAAGTATTTGAGGAAATAATAGCTGAAAATTTCCCAACTCTCACAAAAGAAATGAACTTACATGTCCAAGAAGCACACCATACCCCAACAAGAATAAATCCAAATAGACCTACGCCAAGACATATACTATTCAGAATGTCAAATATAAATAATAAAGAGAAAATTCTCAGAGCAGCAAGAGAGTAGCAAACGATCACATAAAAAGGAAGTCCAGTAAGACTTAGTGCAGATTTCTCTTCAGAAACCATGGAGGCGAGAAGACAGTGGTATGATACAATTAGGAAACTGAAAGAGAAAAACTGCCAGCTGAGAATTCTTTATCCAGTAAAACTGTCCTTCAAATATGAAGGTGAGTATAAATTATTCACAAACAAACAGAAACTAAGAGAGTTTGCAAAAAAGAATCCACCTTTGCAAGAAATATTAAAGGAAGCCTTAGAACCTGAAAGAAAAAGACAGGAGAGAGAGGCTTGGAGGAGAGTATAGAAGAAAGAATAACAGAAAGGATAACCAAAAGAATAAAAAGAGAGACAAAAACAAAATGACATATGAAAACCAAAGAATAAAATGGAGGAAATAAATAGTGCATTTTCAGTAATATCATTGTATATGAATGGATTAAATTCCCCAATTAAACGATATAGGCTGACAGAATGGATAAAAAAACATGAGCCATCCGTATGCTGCTTACAAGAAACTCACCTCAGACCCAGGGATACAAACTGGCTGAAAGTAAAAGGTTGGAAAAAGATACTCCATGTGAAGAGTAAACAGAAAAGAGCAGGGGTAGCTATGCTAATATTAGACAAAACAGACTTTAAATGCAAAAAAGTGATAAGAGATATGGAAGGCCATTATATATTAATAAAAGGGACAATCCTCCAGGAAGATATAACAGTCATAAATATCTATGCACCTAACCAGGGTGCCCCAAAATATATGAGACAAACTCTGGCAAAACTGAAGGGAGAAATAGACATTTCTACAATAATCATCGGAGACTTCAACACCCCTCTCACACCATTAGATAGAACAACTAGACAGAAGACCAACAAGGAAACAGAGAACTTGAACAATATGAAAACAAATTAGACCTAACAGACATATACAGAACACCGCATCCAAACTCAGCAAGTTATACATTCTTCTCAAGTGCCCATGGATCTTTCTCCAGGATAAACCACATGTTAGGTCACAATACAGCTCTCAATAAATATAAAAAGACTGAAAGTATACAAAGCACTTTCTCAGATCATAATGGAATGAAACTAGAAATCAACGACAGACAGGAAAAAAGTAAATTTGCCAATGTGTATAGACTGAACAACACATTCCTAAATATTTGGTGGGTCAAAGAAGAAATTGCAAGTGAAATCAGTAAATATATTGAGACAAATGAAAATGAGAACACAACGTATCAAAACTTATGGGATGCAGTGAAGGCAGTCTTGAGAGGGAAATTTATAGTCCTAAATGCCTATATTAAAAAACAAGAAAGAGCTAAACTCAAAGATTTAACTGAACAACTAGAGAAACTAGAAAAAGAACAGCAAACCAATCCCAAAGCAAGCAGAAGGAAAGAAATAATAAAGATTAGAGCAGAAATAAATGAAAATGAGAACAGAAAACCAATAGAGAAAATCAACAAAATCAAAAGCTGGTTCTTTGAGAAGATCAATAAAATTGAAAAACCGCTCGCTAGACAAACAAAGAAAAAAATAGAGAAGATGCAAATAAATACAATCAGAAATGAAAGGGGGGAAATTACAAATGACCTCACAGAAATAAAAAGAATCATAAGAGGATATTATGAGAAACTATATGCCAACAAACTTGACAGCCTAGATGAAATGGGCAAATTTCTAGAAACACGTAACTATCCTACACTGACGCTACAAGAAATACAAGAACTTAACAAACCAATCACACTTAAGGAGATTGAATCCGTCATCAAAAATCTCCCAACAAAGAAAAGTCCAGCACCAGATGGCTTCACAGGTGAATTCTACCAAGCATTTCAAAAAGAATTAACACCAATCCTGCTTAAACTCTTCCAAAAAATTGAAGAGGAGGGAAAATTACCCAACACATTTTATGAAGCCAACATCACCCAAATACCAAAGCCAGATAAAGATTCCACAAGAAAAGAAAATTACAGACCAATCTCTCTAATGAGCATAGATGCAAAAATTCTCAGCAAAATACTTGCAAATCGAATCCAACAGCATATCAAAAGACTTATACATCACAACCAAGTGGGATTTATTCCTGATATGCAAGGCTGGTTCACCATAAGAAAATCAATCAATGTAATACACCACATTAACAAATTGAAGGAAAAAAA